>CM040244.1:87214302-87447446 GCA_022545495.1 Chrysanthemum lavandulifolium
ACCATTACGATAAGCTTTAGCGTTTTATATTTCTTTTACTTTCAATTCATGTATTTCGTACCTTTGAATATTGAATTGATTTTCATGATTAATATGAGCTGCTAAGCACCCTTTGGTGCTAGCCTAGTTATGATTCCTTAATTGTTTTGTTGCGTTTACCTTTACTTCCGTACAATTATTTCTAAGTGTATGAATGCATAGTTCTTTGGTAGTCACCCTTGGTTCGGTAGTTTTGAATGGCGATGAGGCCAATTGCCTGGGAGATATGACCAACCTGACCCTAGGTGAAGCGGGACCGAGACAGGAAGGGTAAGATATGACCAACCGCGACCCTTTCTACTTGTGCGATTGACCAACTAATCACCTATCGTTTGGATGAACTTAAGAATTGGGGGTGTAGTGTCTAAGTTCCTAATGGCCGGGCACTCAATATTTAGAATCTAGCATGTAGCGGTACTTAATGACTCGGCTTAGGGACCAGGAACAACAGGACTTATGATGCTTGCCTGATTTCTCTGTGGTGGCATCTTTGCGATAGGTTAGGCGAATTGACCAAATGTTGTCCTCTCGAATTTGACCCCACCAAGTAATTGGAAGTAGGTAGACGTAGACATTACTAGCTAGGAGGATTGACTAGGTTAGCACCACTATTTCTCTATTGATTTCCTTTACCATTTATTTGCTTTTATTTTATTCTCGCAGTAGTAGTTTAATTAATTAAATCCTATCGAAACCATTATTATTCGTGACAATTAGACTTAGTAATAATCCAACACACATAGCTCTTGGTACGACCTCGGCTTTACCATTTACTACACTACACACGACCGGGTACACTTGCCTGTTAGTGCATTAGGGGTAACCATAGGTATAGCAAGACACTATAAATATTAAGACACAGTCGATAAAACACGCATCATATGCAAACATAGATTAATTGATGACGATCTTACACCACAACTTGGATTGCAACTTGAATGGTGCCTTTGTCATGCATGATGTCACAAGCCATGCAATTTGCCTATAAAAAGCAATCAATCCATGCTTCATTTTCACCCTATTCACTTCTAAATCTCCTAAGAGTCGTTGTGAGAAAGCTAGAGTTTTTAATATCTCCTAATAAAAGAGATATAACTATTGGTGTTTATCCTCGTAATTAGAGAGTATGTAATTCCTAAGTTTCTACATAGTGAAAGATATCTTTCTTTGCCTGCGGTTTTACACTATCGGGGTTTTCCACGTTAAATCCACGTGTCAAATTTTATTGAATTTCGTATTTTAGTTGTAGTTGTGTTTCAATCCGGTGTCACTTTTCTCGACAAGTACTAAGCTACTAGCATATACCAGTTGCTTACTTAGAGCATCTCCAATGTTAAGGTTGATGCTTAGTTTAGTATACATCAACACTTGTGTTTTAAATGGACTAAGGCTCATAGGTTACGAGAGACAAGGGTAAAACAAACATAGTTCCAGGCTACTAGCATATATCAGTTGCTTACGTAGAAAATCTCCAATGATAAGGTTGAGAAATGGTTGATGAAGGGTTAAAAATTACTTAATGTATTGGAGATAAAGGTTAAGAAATACTTATTTGAGAAATATGTTAGTATACATTAACCTATTGCTCGACCTATTGAAAAATTGGTATGTAAGAGATAGTAAGTTGATACTATGTTGAAAAGCTTTCTTGATATGTAAAAAAAAAAAAGGTTATATGAATAAAATAAGGGATTTAAATATAAAGAGACTTAAAATAAAGAATCTAATTCTAAATTTAGAGTATAAAAAAAAGAAAAAAAACCCTATTTACATACTTTTTAAAAAATAGGTATTTAAACAAAAAACGTATTTGTTGAAAAACATTATTTAAATACTTTTCTCATTAAAAAAGCATTTAAATAAAAAAAGACTTAACAAAAGAAAAACAAAAAGTAATTTAAAGAGTTAAATGTAAACTAACATTATATTTTGATTTGTAGATATAAGTTTACAATAAGACTCAAAACTTTATAAAAGAATCTTATTCTAAATTTAGTTTTCTTTCGTTATTGGAAAATTTTAATAAGCTTATTAAGTTAAAAAAAATACAACTGAGACTTTATATCATTTTACAAAATTAACATTTATTATCGGTGTAGTTATTTATTAATTCCATTATCATTATATTAGATTAACTTAATCATAACACCCGGAGTTTATATATGCACGTGATTATAAACATTAAAATAAAAACAGGAATTGTTGTGATATCCAAATGAACATAAAATTGTACATATATCTCAACGATTGTGTAAATTATTATTTAATGGTTCATTATTTAAAGTTATCATATTTATACTACATATAAAATGAAACATATTTTTTTTTTAAAGTTAAAACCTTAAAAATGAGTAAAGTTGTTAGATTAAAATATTTATAAAAGGTAATGCAATCTCATAAATATTTAAATATTGCCTAATTACAATTCATACAACTCACTTTTTTCACTCTTGCTTGCTCCCACTCATATATACATAAAAAATTAGCACACACAAATATTTTATATCAGGTTGCCTTATTTTGACACATGGCAAAATCGAGCACTTGTATTGACCAATTTAAAAAAGGTCAAATTTTGATAAATTTGGTGGGAAAAAAAATAAAATTATAGGTGACAAATTTATGAAAACAAAAACTTAAAAATATGGGTTAAGTAATAAAACTTTTGTGGTTGAATTTTAAATAAACTATATGGAGCTAAGTATAAACTTATAAGTTTTCATGATGTAAAATAACAAATATTCCCTTAGACTTTATACCCCATAAACTTTATATTTTAAAAATACAACATATATATTGTTTTAAAAATACAACATGTATATGCACATTGTTAGGAATCATCCTAACACAAAAATGTGACAACATATTCGGTATTACAATAGTTTTATTGTAAGGCACAAACACATGGACTGAAACCGTCATTTATGCAAAGTCATGTGTTTGGTGTCCTATATAAGCCCTCCTAGACTTCACTAGTAGGGTGATGCTTAGTGTGTAAACATTATCATTTTCATTATTCAATAATACACCTAGTTATCCGTTCTCTCTCTACTTTCTCTCTCTAACAATGGATATCATTTACTTTCATAATACCCGACCTCCCGAATCACATAATCACTAATATAAACGATCCAAAAATTGGTATCAGAGCCAAGGGATTGTTTTGGTTGTGATAAAGATCAAATTTCATCGTTTCAATTGGCATCGGAGCTAGGTTATTATCATTGGTTGATTTGTGATCCAATCTTATCAAAATCGTCCTATTTTAAAATTGTTATTACATGTTTTTTTTTATTGTGTTACATTCTTTGGTTTTAACAGTTTTAAATGGTCAAACCTGGTGTTATTTGTGGTCAATAACAGTCAAAAAGGTGATAGTTTGAATCTGGGTTGTTTTTCTAGGTCTTACTGGGTTTAGTTTGATAATTAGCGAGTTAGAAATTTTCTGACTTGAAGTTTGGCGAGTTAGCCAGTATAATCTTTCAACTTAGCGAGTTAGCAACTTTCTATTTGAAGATTAGCGAGTTACAACTTTCTGTTTGAAGATTAGCGAGTTACAACTTTCTGTTTGAAGAGTTAGCGAGTTACAAATTTTCTGCACTTGAAGATTAGTGAGTTAGACTCAGTTTCCGAGTTAGGAACGTCTAACTCTATCTCCAACATTAAGTAAAGTTTGTGAGTTAGACTCATAACCTCAGGTCAGATCTTCATTGGTCAAACAATAACCTCAGGTCCATGTTCTCCTCATTGGTAATTAACTGTTAAAATAAATAGAAGAATAGGAGGGTACGAGAAGCATAAAACCAGATCCAACAAACAACTTTAACAAATCCACTATCATAAATCCAAACCATCAACAACATCACCACCTCATCAATCAGACCAAAACAGCAACACTATATCAGTCTACATCACTACGCGACACATACACCAACTTAAATAAAAAGAATCGATCTCAGTTCTGTTTCGTGTTTGGCAATATCTTACGAGACAACAAGATCTTTATAGATACTTGCAAATCAAAATACAACACATCATAGATCTTCAAAGAAAAATAATACAACAACCAAGAAGACCCCAGATTCGTTTAAACCATCATTGATACTTCTTTTAGAAGACAAGCTTCACCTTAATATCCGAATATTAAAGGAAGAATGATAACAAGAGTGTTATATTCTTTGCTTTAATTCGTTCTATGAAAAAGAAAAGACAAAAAACAATACCACATAATCACCTACCCGAGACCTTTACAAGATCTTTAAGCCTTATACGTAAAAAGTGACTACAAGAGATTCTTGTGGGTTGTGAAGTCCGAACAAAGAAGAAACATAAACCTTCTTTAGATTATGTGTTGCGGCGGAGTTAGTTTTGGAGTGTTCGTATTTTTGTGATTCGTGCTTATCAAATGAAAGGAGACAAGAAATGAGATGATTGATAGTTGTGGATCTTTGACTGCGTTTTTCTTCTTTTTTTTTTTCTTTTTTTTTCACAAGAAAGAAAAGGGGGCGGATGAGATAGAATGAGATTAGGGTTGGAGTATGAGTAATTTTAGGGTATGTTAGTATTTATATATTTGAATTGGGTTAGTCAAACGGGTTAGGTTAATTGGACTTATAACCAGATATATCATTTGTCAATGGGCTTGTAAGTGTTAATCGTTTTTTTTGGGCTGGCAGATGAAAATTGACGTGCAATTGGTTTTATTTTTTAAAAAGTGATGAAAGTTTATTTAAGGCTAACTTTGGAATATGGTTATATTTGGGGTTGGTTATGACAAAGTGATAATTTTTGGGATTCTGTGTTTTTTGACAAGATTGGGATTAATTCATTAAAACTGTCAAAAAGGCTAGTTTTGGGTTTTTTAAACCGCAAGATGTGACTACGGAGTTTATTCATTATTATTTATTTGAGGTTGAAGTGGGATATTATGGATGCGTGTACTTAGTATCTCAAGATATCGGGGTTGGTTGGATGCATGATTCTTCGAGATCCTTGTTCGAGCCTTTAACCGTTACGAATGACAAAGACTTGAGTTTTCTAGTTATACCTGATGTAAGGAGTTACGTTGTTGTGCTCACAGCCTATAGCTATCACTTTAAAGGAGTTACGTTGTAGTGCTCAAGTGTCACAAAAAGCTGTGGATAATTTGAGAGAAGTTCATATACAATTAAGGATGGATGGATGGGTATATGATTCTACTTTATTGAAATTCTTAGTATTGGTTCTTCGTTAGACATTAGTGCAAGCTTAAGTCACAAGTTCGGGTTACTTTACTTCAGTCTCAAGTTCGTCATATTGGTTTTCTCCATCAGTAGTCACTACAAAGAGCCGTCAGAATAATAATGGGGTCGGTAAATAGTTAGTTGAGAGGCGTATAAAAGAGTAGAAAAGTTTTATCAGCAGTTGATTCTCACGAGATATTTCATGCTTAACAGAGATTTATGGTACTTCACGCTTATTCGATTAATTGGACATACGGGGTTACACTGCCTTCTTTTCTATCGTAAACATAATGCTTCCGATTCCGCGAAGACATCGTGGGGGGAAAGAGTGGATGTGCTTTGTACTTTTTTCGACGTATTTGCGAAAACACTCTTTTTCCATAAATATTTGCAATCACGGGGAATAAATGTGTACATCGGGGGCGCATAACAGGTTTTCGTGATCAAGCTTTAAATGTTATGATTATCGGAGATACGTCCGCAGAGATGATCAGTGGTATTGTTTTGTGACTTTGGTGTTATCGTTTCAACTTTCCCTGGTTGTTTTATGTGAAGTAGCCTACTTATGTGAGAAAATCTTGCTGATTTCTTGCATGTTACCCCCGAACGGAGTTTCCGCATTGAGCACAATTGTGATTAAGTGACTAGTCAGATTTTCTTGGTGTGGTTTACGGAGTTATCTACAAATTCCACTACATACTTAAAACTTCAAAAGTTAGATGACATGTTAACTACATCAAGTTTCGAATCTACTGAAGAGGGTTGTCAGTTTGGGGGAAAGCTGATTCAGAAACTTCGCCAAAAAGAAGTGTATGGAGAAGCTGCTAAAGACATGCAGTATGAGTTGCGGGAAGTTAATCCAATTCATACATATTACATCATTTGCCTACAAGTAAAGAAAAAGTTCTCAAGCCGAGGTTCAAGATGAAGACAAAGAGCGTAAACTGCAAACATCCTCATCATTTGAAGAGCATATGAAGACCTTTCTTTATTTGTATTTGTACTTGTATAAAATATTGTAAGTAATCCCATATGTTGCCACATTAGGGGAAGATTGTTAGGAATCATCCTAACACAAAAATGTGACAACATATTCGGTATTATAATAGTTTATTGTAAGGCACAAACACATGGACTGAAACCGCCATTTATGTAAAGTCATGTGCTTGGTGTCCTATATAAGCCCTTCTAGACTTCACTAGGAGGGTGGTGCTTAGTGTGTAAACCTTATTATTTTCATTATTCAATAATACACCAAGTTATCCCTTCTCTCTCTACTTTTTCTCTCTAACACTAGATATCATTTACTTTCATAATACCCGACCTCTCGAATCACATAATCAACTAATATAAACGATCCAACAATTGGTATCAGAGCCAATGGATTGTTTTGGTTGTGATAAAGATCAAATTTCATCTTTTTAGATTTATGAATTTTAGTGAGTTAGAAAATTTTAATTTTTTTTTTCAAAATCGTTTTTATCTAAAAAGTGAGATACTTTATCATTGTTTAGGTTAATATATATTAGATCTAGTAGAAATCCGTGATTAAAAACATGTTTTAGATTGAAATTTATGAATTTTTAGGTGTAAAATACGTAATCTTGTGAGTTAGCAAAATTCTGGGTTGAATATTTGCGAGTTAGAAATTCCAGAATTTATCCTGCGAGTTAGGATTTCTGATTTCAACGAGTTTGAATTTCTGATTCCTGCGAGTTAGGATTTTTGATTCCTGCGAGTTAGGATTTCTGATTTCTACGAGTTTGGATTCCTGATTGATCCTGCGAGTTAGGATTTCTGATTTCTGCGAGTTTGGATTTCTGATTTATCCTGCGAGTTAGGATTTCTGCTTTCTGCGAGTTTGGATTTCTGATTTATTCTGCGAGTTAGGATTTCTGCTTTCTGTGAGTTAGGATTTCTGAAACTTCTGTGAGTTAGATTTTCTACTAGTTGGGAATTGGATTTTTCTGCTACTTTGGATTTCTGTGAATTAGAATTTCTGCTACTAATCTACCTAAACCTAAACAACATCAACCTTAATTATATTATTCTTAAAGATCCACATCATTTATCAAACAACAATTATGTCTCAACAACCATATCCGTACTATCCTCATTACCCATATTATCCTTATCAACCCCCACAACAAGCTCCTCAACAACCTCCACAACAAGTTCAACAACGAATTTCATTGGTTCCACAAATCCCTCAACAACAAAACTTGGTTTTCTCAAATGTGTGAAGTTTTTACAAGCCAGCAATCAATTCATGAAGCTGGTTCGGATACTCGTCCTCCAATGCTTACACTAGGAAATTATGTGCAATGGGCAAGTCGATTTTTAAGGTATATGGAACTCAAGAAACCACATGGTAAGTATCTGAAGAAGGTGATACTAGAAGGACCCTTTCAAATGCCAACTGAAACTGTTCCCGGAGATCCCACAACTGTTCCACCACGTGATTGTAAATATCAAAATAAAAGCACGAGTTATTGTATATGTAAATAAATACATGAGGTTGTATGCATATGAACAACTCGTATTATTTTTCTTTATAAGTTTAAGTAAGGATATCCGATTTTTATTTTATTTTATTTATTTATTATTTTTTTTTACTATCACGTTCATAAGGACTCGTGTTATTCATTTTTATAAATTTAACTCATGCGTACACGGATTTAGAAATTAGATACGGCTAAATTATTATTAACGGAAATATAATTAAATATCAAATGTAAGCACACGTTACTGTGAAATGAAAATAACTATACGTGATTGTACTTGTAACTACGACTCATGAAATCATATTTAAAGTTTATATAAGGATTACCTGAAAATATTTTAAAAAAACTACATATTTTAACTTTATTAGCGGTAATTATGTGCTACTAAATTCACATATTGTGTATAACATGACATCAATAGTCAAAATTAAAGAACAACATCAACTTCAACACCTATGTCAATTAAACAAAGTTGATACTTTCATCCAATAAAAACCTTTATAAAATATTAATCGATATTAATACATAATGAAAAAGTTTATATAGAAACCCGTGTATAATTATTAGTTGTACTTATATTAAAATTACAAAACATTAAACACGGGCAAATTCTTTTTTTTTTTAGCAAAACACGGGCAAATTCTTATATATTCTTACATATATTAAAATTTTAAAATAAATATAATTTATGTGTAAACTCATACGTGCACGAGACTTATAACTAGTTGACAATATTATACATCTTTTATACATCTTTGTTGTTATGTGTAAGCAATCATCTAGTATGTTTATAATAGGCCTATGAAATTAGCAATTAACATGTTGTAATGTAGCAGCTTATATCATATATAAAAAAATGTTTAAACTTGATACGTGCACAAAACTTGTAGAATTTTTTTAGCGAAATTGATAAATGTAGTTTTAAGAGCTACATTTAAGATATTAAGAGACACATTAACTGTTTGCTCACCTTTTACATTTAACATCTTTTAATCGGTTTTATGCTGCACAAATTATGCATTTTTTTAAACGTATAACAAAACCTTTATTTTAGTAACAAAAAACTCTTAACTAGATCCAAAAATAACATATACTCATAAGTTCTAGACCCTTCTATAGATCATCTAAAACTCATCCTTGCGAAATCCAAAATTTAAAAGGAAACAAAGACTAAGGGTCCGTTTGGTTTGTAGATGGGTATAGGATTAGGATTAAGATTAGGATTTGAATTTGGATTTAGATTTGGATTTGGATTTGATAAAAATAAATGAAGAGAGAGAAAATACATTATTAAATAATAAATAATTATTAAAATTTATAATTTAGTAATTTTTGTATAATAAAAAGGTTTAAAGAAAAAAAATAAGTGGTGAATAATGAGTTTGGGCCCACCATTTTAGAAACTTGAGACAAATCCCACCTGTTGGTCCAGTATTTCACTAACCCTTTATATTTGTCACTAAGTCAGGATAATCAAATATTGAATTTGTACCAAACATGCATTTTTAACTTTCAGTCCAACCCAAAGGGTTAAACCCCCTTAACAAACGGACCCTAAAAAACATGTCTACATGGAAAGTTAATTTAAATCATTAATTAAATATAACCGTTTTTAATCTCTAAACTCATAAAAATATTCATATAAAAAACAAAAATAAGAAAACCAATCTCAATCACAATACATTACAAATAAAAAAGATAAAAAATTCGAAACATGTTAATATATATAAAAATTAAATTATAAGTAACTTACCATAAAATCCCAATAATAATACAACACAAATTAAAGTTAAAAAAAAAAAGAAAGAAGAAAAGAAAAACACTAGAAGACTTTCGTACTTTCAAACACTTCTATATAAACCCATAAACACATCTAGTTTTATTTGAACATTTATCATAAAGCGATTTGAGACTTTTTCGATAATTTCAATTTTGTGAACTTTATTTTGAGAACATTTCGCTTTATGTTTTATCACATCATAATGAGCTTAAATAAGCTCGACAGCCTCAAAATAGTTTTTAAAATCAATTATATAAAAATAATAAAATTTCGTGAAATTTAGACTATTTTTATAATTCATATGAACTTTTGAGGCTTTTAGATAGAACTTTATAAGTTTATCACATCATGAAACTTAAATAAACCGAAATGTGCCTCAAAATAAATTCATTAATCGAAATTATTAAAAATAGTTCAAATCTACTTATGGTAAATAAGCAAGCTAAACACCCCCCTATTGTTCCTCACTTTAAACCCAAAATCACTTCCAAACCCTAACCCTAAAAAAAAAATCGATCTTGAAACAAAAAAAGAATGGCAATCTTGTCAGAATACGAAGAACAACCAGAATCCATCAAGAAACCATTCAACGCAGTTCTTGACACAGCTGAGCCACTCAAGTTTCTTGAAAAAGTTTTCGACTTTGTTGCTAAAGAAACTGATCTTTTCAAGAATGAGTCTGTTGTTAAGGAGGTTAATGGGTTAGTTAGATCTGTTAAGGAGAAAGTTGATAGTGAGGAAAAAAGAGGAAGGAGAATACTAATGGTGGTGGTTTGAAGGTGGAGAGTAAGAGGGTTAAGGAGGAGAGTTCGAGTTCGGGTTCGAGCTCGAGTGCGAAGCCTGTTGAGGTGGTGAAGGATCAGAAGATGGAGGAGGTTAAGGAGGATGATAACAAGGGTTTGAGAGGTATTGTATATAACTGTGTTTATTGTTTAATGTTTTGTTTTATATGTTTGCTATGTTGTGGATAGTTTGCTTTGGTTGGGACTAGACAGGGTTTCGGTTGGGCTTTGCCGGGTCGATTTAATTAGCTTTGGGTAAACAAGATGACCCGCTTAATGTCTATTTAATGCTTGCTCTGTAATAAGTTATCTGTTTCACTGTTTATATCATTGTGTGTTGTGTATCAATGAATAAGCGTGTTTGCTAGAAAAAACGGATGAACACATGCTACTGACTATTGTTTATGGCAAAGTGTACTTTCTTTCTATAGGTTTTTTTATGCATAGATTGTGCCTTTTGTTAATGATAAGTTCATGGAACCTGATGGGGAAAACCCAACTTGAATCCGCCCCATCGCTATGCCTCTGTTGTCCATAATTAGATTAGACAGATGGACTGTTATAATGATCTTTTTAAGGCAAAACATATGTTGAAAAATATGTGAAGATGTTCTGTGGTTCATAGGGTTTAAAGCATAGGTTACTTGAAAGCTGACGTGCTACTGATTTTTAGTTTGAATTTATACTATGTTGCCAAAACTACTAGTGCTGGAACTTGTGATTAAGCTTTGGAGATTAATACATAGGTAGATTTATGTTCTGGCTACACTGAAAACTGATGGGGTGAGATTAAAGCATAGTGATAATACCTTGAACTTATTATGAATAGTCTTTTAATCGGATTGTGGCAGGACATTGTACTAGTTGGTCTTTGAAGGTAATGCAGCTAGTGTGAACTATGAACAATGTCTGGTAGCCTAAGATATCTCGAAAAGCTTACCCTTTCACTTTGTGATCACAAGCTTTTATGGTACTTAAATATTTAGCGTTCTGGTGTTAATCATATCATATACTGTTACTTGTGGTTGATGGATCTATTGATCATGCCATATCGCTAGTTGATTTTTCGGAATTTCTTACCCGTTCTCTACTTTCGTTTTTTCTAAGTTAATCTTTGTGTGGTTGATTAACACCACTTTGCACCCTTTGTGGACATAGGGACCATAATTTATCTTTTCGCTTCTATGCTGTTATTTATGTGATTATTTTCATATGATTTTTCATAAAGTTGCTTTTATTATTGTTTTTATATGTTAAGAAAACTCCTCATATCTTTTGTTTATTTATTTATTTTTTCTTTTTCTTTTCGATACAGCTCCCAACAGTGGTAATGGACAGGACATGGAGAAATATTCTTGGGTCCAGTCTCTGCAAGAGGTGACTGTAAATGTTCCTATTCCTCAAGGAACCAAGTCGAGGTTTATTGCATGTGACATAAAGAAGAACCATCTGAAAGTTGGACTTAAGGGTCAGCCTCCGATACTTGAGGGGGAATTCTACAAGCCTGTCAAGGTTGATGATTGTTTCTGGAGCATAGGTATACTTATTCAAACTACAGCTTTGTTGGTCTATTTCTGTTATTTAGTTTGTTGTCTTCTTTACTTGACTGATCACTGATCTTTGCTGTTATTTTTTCTTTCAGAGGATCAAAATTCTATCTCGATTCTTTTAACCAAACAGGATCAAATGGAATGGTGGAAGTGTTTGGTCAAGGGCGAACCTGAAATCGACACTCAGAAAGTGGAACCTGAGAGCAGTAAGCTAGGTGACTTGGACCCAGAAACACGATCTACTGTTGAAAAAATGATGGTAAGTAACTACTGCACCTCAAATTAGTTTTAGAGAGTTCACTTTTACAATTCAATGAAAATGTGACTAATATTCCTTAAATGTGTCTTTTTTAGTTTGACCAACGCCAAAAGCAGATGGGAAAACCAACAAGTGATGAGATGCAGAAAGAAGAAATTTTGAAAAAGTTCATGTCTGAGGTAAATATCTATTTCTGATACAAACAATTCTAGAGGTGGCAAACATGGGCGGGTCGGGTGGGCTTTAGTTCCATTACTAAGTTAAACAGGCGGTTTGGTATCCAATTTTTTGGTGTGTTTAAAAGTAATTGACTACAATAACTATGTTAGCATTAAGAATTAAGATGCACTTTTTGTGACTTTCAACCTGTTTGACCCAAATCAGCTAATCAATATGTTAATTTAAAAGAGATTGTTACCTCTAGCAATTACTACTTATTTGTGACTCTTTATGGTTTCTGATTCCTAAATTTAAATTTATGCAGCACCCGGAAATGGACTTTTCAAGGGCGAAGATCAACTAATAAGGGTCTACTCAGCTCAAGATATGTTTTTGCCTTGGTTATGCAATCGCTTTAGGAGAAAGATGCAGTTGGATTTTGGAAGTTTTATGATTTAGAAACGCTCTTTTTGGAAATCTGTCTATAAAAACTTGATTATGCTTCCGGAATTTTATGAACGTCTTAATTGTTAAAACCTAGTTTCTTTTATCTTTATCTTTGTTTTGTGTTTTACTGCTTTTATTTGCTCTTATAAGTACTAAATTGATAGATTGGGTTGCTTCAGAACTGAAACTGAACCGAGTTTTCTGAATATAGAGTATAACAAGAAAAGACTGGTTCAGCTTATTAATTTCGAGTTTTTGTTACGGTTTGTTTTTATCTGGCCTGGTACTGTTTTATCTCCTGTTATGCCACAGTTTCAGTGTCTTGTGTTTTGCTGAGCTAACTTTTAATGGTTCGTGCTTCATGACATGATGGGGTGTGTCGGCCTTGCTGCCTTGCATGCAGCTGTTTCACTTTCACTGGCTTGTGGTTAGACGGGTTGTACATTATGGTCAACACGGAATGAGAATCTTTTTAAAACTTGTTCTTTTAAGTGGAGATATAAATCTATAATAGTACACGACTACATGGACTACATAATAGAATTACCAAGTAAAAGATGAAACCAATTGCGACGAACTTTGAAACATGATTGACTTTCTATGGTCAATATACCATATGATAATAATCTGAAAATGCAAATTTTTTATTTTTTATTTTCCTATAAACAAAATGCTTTTGCATGTGTTGAGTTGGTACAAATTTGATCAAAGAGTTTGTGTCTTAATGATATCTCTTGTTGTATGAGAAACTCTTTAACTAAATTGTTGTGGGTTCAAGTCCTGTTTATAACATGTGAGATAGTATGTGAAGCGTATACTCTGAGATAGTTGCTGATCTAAAAAAAATGTAAACGACCGGAGATTAATATATGGCAAGTTTGATAACAAACATTTGCGCCATTAGCTTCTATATTCATCATAGCTTTGCTTCCCTCATGCTAACCACCTCATTTCACCACCTTAGTTTTGACGCCTTTTGATTTTTAAACATATGGTGCTGTTGCAACTTTTTTTTTTTTTTTTTTTTTTTTTTTTTTTTTTTTAAATAAAACAATATATATAACTAAAATTTAGTTTTATTAATAAAAGACACATTACATAAAAGAAAATACATTAAATAAACAAAAGTACATAAAATAAAAGTTTGACGTAAACATAAGAGTAACTAGTTTTGGGATAATATAAACCTACTCGAGACCCAAATATTACTATTAACCACTTACTACGTTAAATTTCAACCTAACTTATCATCAAACAAAAACAAAATTCGAATAAAAATTGTCAAAACCAAAAATAAAAAATTCAACCCAACTAATAGTATGCAAAAATATTGAATCACAACCCAAGCTTAATTAATGAGTAAACTTTTACCCTAGGTTTTTTTTTTTCATTCATTAATATTTTACTCTAACATTACACGCAGCCACACACTTTCATCCTCCATCTTCTTCATCCTCTGCTACCCTTCTTCCATTCAAACCTGCAAAACCAAAAAAATGAGAAAAAAACACATCACAACACACAAACACATACAAAAGAGAAACAAACCCAACAAAAAAAAAAAAAACCCTTTTGGCGTGGCTGGTGGCCACGATGCCAAGCCTTACCAGCCTAGCCCCCATGTGGGTTGTCGCGCCATAAGCTCGCGCCGAGCACAATGACTTGAGCCACCAGCCAGTGTACCCGGGTCTCTAACAATCATTACTACACGTTCACTTGGCATAAAAAAAGAAAAATAAACGGTAATGTATCATTGAGTTTGATGTTACGAAACATACAAGAGTAATTGAGTTACTGTGAAATATGTTTACAAATAGCAATGTTCTAAAAACCGGGTTTTTAATCAACCTGGTTGAGTCACGGGTCACTGGTTGGACCGGTTTGACCGTCGGGTCAACCTATTTTCTGTTAAAAAAATAAATTTGTTCAACCGATTCGACCACCGGTCCAACCCGGGTCAACCGGTTGTACCGCCGGATCAACCCGGGTCAACACGGTTTTTATTAAAAAAAAACCTAAACCCGACCGGGTTTCAAGACCCGGGTCACTCAAAACCCGACGGGTCTGACCTGTTAACCCGGTTTTAGAAACCCGAGTTTTTTTTACCTTTTTTGGCCGCGCCCAGTTCGACCAGTTGAACCAATCGGGTCGACCCGGGTTTCAAAACATTGATAAATAGTAAACCAACTAAAATGTGGAGAAAGGTTTAATTAGGAGATGATTCTCAAATTTCTATATGTGTAACATTGATCATATGGTAGATGATCATTGATTCTCTTAAAGAAGACTAATGTTTAATTAGGAGACGATTCTCAAATTTCTATTTGTATGCCATTGATCATTGGTTCTCTTAAAAAGTATAAAAAGTTATGAAGGAGTGGCGCGCGTTCTTTTCTTATCTTTTCATTTTCCCTCAAACTCATGATCCATCATATATGATGAACATCAAGACATGATTAACCTCAAGATATGATGAATCATTATTGATGAACATTCAAACCATGATTTAATGAACATTATGACCGGATCATGATAGATGAACATTTATTGATGAACATCTGTTAATTCTCTGATGAATTTGAAACTTAGTTTTCTTTGATGACATTATGTGATTAAAATTAATTTTGATGGACACTTATGTAATGAATTATATGATAAAACACATTCAAAGTTTCATACAACACAATTTTAAACATTGTTAAAAACATTGCACTTTGATTTTTTCAGTAAAAATTGAGGGCTCGTTTGGTTTGTAGATGGGCTTAGGATTTGAATTTGGATTTAAAGAGAGAAAATATATTATAAAATTAATAAAATTAATAAAATATATTTACATAGAATTTTATAATGTTATTTTAACAATAAAATATAGCAAAAATAAGGAATGTGACAAATCATTTAGAAACTTGTGGCTACAAATTAATGGAGAGAAACCAATTCTCAAAACCCACTAGGCTAGCCTGGATTGAAATTTTGGCATTAACGCATGATTTGAAACTAGAATACTCATGCCAAACAACAAACTTAGGCATCATGCCATTCCCCTTTCAAAAAAACCACATAACAAACAACCCCTGAATCTTTCATCAATTACTACAAAAACATTTATATATAATTAACATCTTCAAACTCTAAAATCATAAAATTACTTCATTGCCACATTTTATTAAACACTTTATCTGCACTTTCACGAAACTTGATTTCTATCAAAATGTATAAAAAAAATATGATGAATTTGATGTTACTTGATGTTAATTTAGGGTTTGTTAAGTAATAATTGCCACAGTAATTTTGTTTTGCCTAACACTAACTTTGATAAACTTCGAACTACTGAAAATTGTTGTTATTTGTTGCAATTAAATGGAATTTGATGCAATTAAACAAAAATTGAAATTTAATTTGTTATTTTGAATGATTTGAAACTGAACTCGGAGAAAAAATTTGTGAATATAGTAGGCTGGAAAAAGGGGAAGAAAGAAAGATTGAGATGTGAAAAAGGGAAGAAAAGAATGGCCTGTAAAGGACACATGTGAAGCTAAGAGGCCCTTTCTATACTTTGTACTGAGTGTGTTGGTGCAATGATGACAAAAGCCCCTGTAATGTTTTAATGATAACAAATATACATTTGGGACACTTAAAATTACAAACAATAACCAAAAACCGAAAACACACAAATCTGGCACTGGCAAAACATTTTTAAGACATGTCACATAAAACTGAAGTTGAAAAATCATCTTGCAAAAACTCTGTATTAGCCTTTCTCAGAAGATCTTCAAGTTCAACCTTCTAACGAGATATGCTTGAAAGATTTTTTTAATCATCTTGCAAAAACTCTGCAAATAAAAGCAAAATCAGATAAGACATGTCACATAAAACTGAAGTTGAAAAATCTTGAATCACATGTGATTCAACTAGAATCACATGTGATCTCAACTAAATCACTTGTGATTTCTTGTAAAATCACATGTGATTCTAGTTGAATCACATGCGATTGTAGTACAAACAAAAAATTCAAAAAAGATATTATACTTTGAAGACAAGAAAACGGTCAAACCTGTTTGTCGGTAGGAGGCACACAAGAAGTACGAGCCTTGCTCACATTGACACCACCATCATAAAAACCTTCGGTTTCATTTACTTCAGATTCACTCCACTTTCCATACAATTCCAATTTACCTATGACCTGTTCTTCAATCTCAAGCTTTTGTCGTAGATTCATCGAAGTTATGTTCTAGTTTCGGATAGCAGGACGGTAACGAATAACATTAAAACGCTCAAATTTTGTGGAATCAAAATACAGGAGCTGTTAAAAGTAAATAAAACACAATGAGATCATAAAAAAGCATTCACGAAAACTGTAAACATAAAAAGGATAAACTTACAATCAAGAAACACAATTTACCAATGTAGTAGCCGGCAAGAGTCTTTGGGAATTCATTGTATTGAAGACAGTGGTGAATAAAACCGTACCAATCAATTTTTGCGATGTTAGTATCTTTGTGAATATGTCTAAGAACAGTCAAATTAACAATCGCCTTCATAGTATCAGCTTTATCCATAACATTGGAAAATAGCATAAGGAAGTTGAATTTAAACATAAAGTCAACTCGCTGTGCGAGGACCAACTTTGAAGCAATATCAGTTGCATGGATATCCTTCAACTTCTTTGGAGAAAATTGCTTAAAGCACAGCTTCACAAAAATCGTCATTAAGAGGTCTCTCAGGTAAATCAAATAAAGAAATTTCGCCAAGAGGAATTCCTAAGATCTCGTGGATTTTCTTACGAGTCACAAGAATCGTCCCCTTTTCCAACACAAACTCGTAAGTTTTGTTATTAAACTTTGACACCACAAACCTTGCCAAACGAGATGGTAGTGTATCAATAGAAACCGAGTCCAATGAAGAAAAACCAATATCCGACAAGAAAGATTCCATGTCAACTCTCGCGTCACGGATTGCAGAAAACAAGCTAGAAGGAACTGTCCTAGAATGGAGAACTTTAAAATTACTCAGATACGCATTCCTCCTACTCTGTTCGGGGGTAAGAGGGTTCTTTTTCTCCTTATTTGGTTCTGACTTTAATACACGCTCCTTCTTAAAAAAATTCTTAGGCTTCGAAACCTTCTCTTATGACTTTAACACACACTCCTTCTTAGGCTTCGAAACCATATCTTCTGACTTTAACACACACTCCTTCTTAGGATTCAAGACATTCTCTCCTGACTTCAATACAACTATATCCTTCTTCAAAGATTTCTTAGGCTTCGAGACCTTTTCTTCTTCAGACAAAGAATCAGACTCGGAAACACGCTTCCGTTTCTTAGTCTTTGAAACATTCTTCATCTCCTTGACACGTTTTTTAGCCCTACGTTCTTTGGAGTCGCTATCAGACTCATAAATTTCTTGCTTAACCTTTGTGTTAATACAAATAAACTATAAAAACGTTTATTCATATTTGGCGATCTCTTTGTGTTTTGTTGATAACAAATATAAAGTTATCATAAGTAAAATTATAAGGATACATGTTATTTTTGTAAAGCATTTACATATAATCATTTATCATTAATTGTTGTAATAATTCATTTTGTGTAATAGATTATTAGGATGGGTAAAAATCATAACCCATGGAGCATACCCATACCCATGACCCAATGTCTAGGTACATTGCACCTTGGAGGCCACTCAAGGCTCATATCCATGACCCATAACCCATTTAGGAGGAGCGTCCTACGGATCCCCAGAAATGCACTCGACGGATCCCTCAAGCAAGGGATCCGTGGGATCCGTGCGATAGTAGCAAGTTTTTGCCTATAAATAGTGAGCCATTTCTTCATTGTAACTCGCCCCTCTTCTTACAAACACTCTCATATATTCTTTCATTCTTCTAATCTCAGATCTCTTGATCTAGATAGTAGTTCTTCTTTCTTTTGTTGTGATTCTCATATAGGTCTTTCTCTAAGGCGAGATCACGAGCTAAGATCTTGTATTTCATCCAAGCAATGGGTCCTTGATTGATTTGTTCCTCCACAAGATTTCTGTAGCAAAGATCTTGTATTTCATATTTCACATATTTGTTATGTTATAGTAGTGTTGGTTTGGTCCTCCGTGTTAAGGACTCGGTATTTAGCTTTGTACCGGAAAAAGTGTAAGCGACGTTGTGAAGGCTTCTCTGCCAAGTTGAAGGAGTTTGTTGACATAGTGTTTGAACTCTCGAGTAGGTGACTCGGGGAGTGGAGTAGGGCAAGGAAGGTGTCCTTATAGCCGAACCACTATAAATCGGTTATGTCATTTCTATCCTTTACTTTACTTGCTTTCTTTACTTGCATTACTTATAGATCTATACTTTCTATCCATCCATACGATTTCACATAACATCGAATCTAAATTTTTTGAAACTAAGTTAAAATCGGCAAAACTATTCATCCCCCCTTTCTAGTTTTCCACAATTGGCATCAAGAGCTAAGTTTATAAAAGTTTTAAAGTAAATAGTATTTTAAAAACTTTTCGATCACAATGGGTTCTGAAAATTATAAAGAAGGGCAATCTATGCAACGACCTTCACTACTTGAAACTAATGGTTTTATTTATTGGAAAAATAGATTCGAAACGTATGTGAAGTCAAAAGATATTGATCTTTGGTACATCATTGTTGAAGGCGATTTTGAAGCCACTATGAAAGATGATAAAACCGAAAATTTAGTAAACACACCTCACGATCAACTCACCGATGATCAAAAGAAAAAGCTTTCCAAAAATAGTGAAGCTAAAATTGTTTTATACAATGCTTTACCCAAAAAGGAATTCGAAAGAATTTCTATGCTTAAAACCTCTAAAGAAATTTGGAATTCTTTAGTTGTAACTCATCAAGGAAATCAACAAGTTAAAAACAATAAAATAGATTTGTTTGTTCAACAATATAAACAATTTTGAATATCGGATGAGGATACTATAGATAATTCTTTTGCTAACTTTAATACTATAATTGCATCATTACAAGCACTTGATGAGTCTTTCTCTAGTCATAATCATGTTAGGAGACATCTAAGGGCACTTCCATCCAAGTGGAGATCAAAGGTGACGGCCATCGAAGAATCAAAAGACTTGTCAATCCTCACCCTCGACGAACTCATAGGCAATCTAAAGGTCTATGAGCTTGTCCTTGCTAAAGATTCTGAAGCCTCAAAAGAGAAGAAAGAGAGCACACATCTTTTGCCTTAAAAGCTAAGAAGGTCTCAAGCGATGAAGAAAACTCTTCTTCGGATACCGATGACGAAGAGTATGCTATGGCGGTAAGGGATTTCAAGAAGTTCTTTAGAAGAAAGGGAAGGTATGTCAAACAACCATATGACGACAAGAAGGGGTTCTGGAAAGGCAAAGACGACAAGAAAGAAAGGGATGAACGCACATGTTTTAAATGTGGGGACCCTAATCACTTCATTAGTGAGTGTCCCAAACGTGACGAACAAAAAGCGTTCGTGAGTGGTTCGTGGGGAATGAGCGAGGAGGAGGACGAACAAATTTTCTCATGGCAAATGACTCAAACGAGGTATGTCCCGAATCTCTCTATTATAGTAGCTCATCATTAGATGATGATTCATTGCATCGTGAATATGATAAACTTTGCAAAATTAGTCTAAAAGTAATTAACAAAAACAAGATTTTGAAAAACCAAAATGAACGTTTAGAAAAGGAAGTCACTGAATTAAAAAGCAAATTAAAACATTTAGAAAAAGGGAAGATAGCAAGTGGGGAATGTGAGCTTTGTATTCAACTTCAAACATTAGTTGATAATCTTGATTCCAAGATTGCTAGAATGAGTACTAATACTCTTGATATGATATTAGATAGTGTTAAAACAGGAAACAACCAAAAAGGTTTAGGTATTCAGCAACTTGATGCATCCACTAGCGAAAACAAAGAAACACAATTCGTCAAAGCAATAGAAAAACAAGTCACTTTAGTCACGGATCCCACGGATCCCACAAAAAGGGAACCGGCTAGTGTAAAACCAGGGATCCGTGGGTCTGCTGATGCAAACAGTAGAAATAGTGTAGCTACTTCATCTAGAACCGACTTTGTTATTGTTAATAAGAAGAAACCAACCCACGTTACTGTTAGACAATCACCACCACTAAAACAAAATTTTTATGAGAAACAAAGGTCCATCATTTTCAAAACCAAACACATTCATAAGGAGACCTAATAATGTTTATCCGAGAAGTAATCACCATCAAATGGGATGGAATCCTAATGTGCAAAACAATTTTCTATTTCAAAACTTTGCACCATGGAATGCATACTCTGTACCTGATGGAGACCCGATCCCCAAATCCGATTTGACCGGGGAATCCTCGAGTTGACCGGGGATGGGGACGGGGATGGGGAATCCCCTAAAATATTAAACCGGGGATGGGGCGGGGACGGTGATGACATAAATACCCGAACCCGACCCCGACCCCGATCTTTCTAGTGTATAATTATTTAAAATTATATGTTTTATCCATACTCGATCAACTTTATATGTACATGTACATATGTTTATGGGTATCGACATGTATGTTTATACGCATATGTAATATTTAAAGATCAAACACTTTTTGAATTAGAAGTACAGGTACCATTGTACCAATTAGATATTACATAACTATTTTGTCCGAATACACTCATATGATACATATTGTTTTTATATTATATGTGATGTTACAATGTTTATAATGCTTTAAAGTTGAATTGAAATTGTAATTAATCTAACTATATGCGATGTGCGTTTGTTGAGATACTTTGAGTGAAGATTCTTTATATTTTTTACGAGTTGGTGAAATTTTTATGTTATTTCATAAGGGTGGAGAATCCCCGAATCCCCATGGGGATCCCCGATATCCATTGGGGATGGGGACGTAAAGCAATTCCCCGATGGGGATGGGGATGGGGACGGGGATGGGACGGAGAGTGGAAAATGGGGATGGGGATGGGAAGTACATTCCCCGAAATTTCCCGCCCGGTTGACATCCCTAGATGGACACTTATGTAATGAATTATATGATAAAAAATTACACATTCAAAGTTGTATTCATCACAATTTTAAACATTGTTAAAAACATTTCACTTTGATGTTCACAAATTCGATCAAATGACAATTTGGCATATTTATTCACAAAATCTTTGTCAATTTTTTGAGCTAATGGTTCGACGCTTTAAAAATATATATTAATTTGAGGAGTAGCATTGCGCGCATTACACTTATTTTCTCATTCATCAAGTTTTAATCCTACTAAGGTTTTCAGTGAGTCAATATACATCGTTAATAATAAACGATTAATATTTAAGCATAACTATTGTAAATATTGTTTATGGGCTTATATTCTTTAGTAAAAGTGAGAGTTTTAACTAATTGCCTTTGTAGTCTTATAAATACCTCATAATTTTAAGGGGGAATTGCGTATATATCCTTACAAAAGCCCATAATTACATATATATCCAAGTTAAATTCAGAATTATGTATATATCCTCGTAAACATCGAAAATTGCGTATTTATCCAAATTATTATTTTATGTATTTTTAATCCTCAAAATACATAATAATTATAAATTAAATAGAGAATTTTCATTATACCCTTGTGTTATTCATACAATCTATATTATCAGTAAGCACTCTTTCTTTTAATATAAATCAAGTCCTGCAACTGTAATCCTAATATGCCTAAACAATGGCTTCATATATTGTTCTTGATCAATTGGTTGGTTGGCGTCGTTTAATCTTATTGTCCATAACACATTAAATTCTTGTTTAAGAAACAACCAACTTAATTAATGAGAATATACTTAGAATCGCAGTAAATATATTTTTAATTGACACAAAGTTAAGATGAAATCCATTATTGAGGCTCCCGTCCTCCAATTTAAGGAGTCCAATTGTTTTAGTGATGGGTTCGTATTGTTCGATAACCATTTTCTTTGCAAGGTTGGGTGGGAAATAATGGCCTACAATAAGAATATGTTTCTGCAAGTGTCTAAAAAATTTGTATCTTTGTGTCTTGTGTTTCAGTTTCAGTTTGTTAGTGATGTTTATGGTTCTATCATTTATCTTCTTGTGTTTGGTTGCAGTTTTATGAATCTGTAATTTCTTTTGTATTTGGTCTTCTAAGTAAATTGAATGTTAAAGGGTATATATATAATTATGATAACTGATAAGAACAAGGGGATAATGGACATTCTATATTTAAATTACAATTATCATGTATTTTCAGAATTTATAAATACATTAAATAATAATTTGGATACATAGGAAATTTTTATGTTTAAGAAAAATATATACGTAATTATGAGTTTAACTTGGATATATATATATATATATATATATATATATATATATATATATATATATATATATATATATATATGTAATTATGAACTTTGAAAGGATATATATGCAAGAGAAAATTTCTTAAACGAACACTTTCTACTGCTACTTTACACATATAAACCTCGCCTATACATTTTTCTAAAATGAACTTTTCAATATTAAACGTTAGATTCATACGATAATAGGTTTTAAACCGAACACGTGTATAACCAATTCCTGGGCGTGGGCGAGGCGGGAACCTAAGCGAATGAGTGTCTAAGGCGAGAAGTTTGGGCGTGGTACAAACTAGTAACAAGTGAGGGCGTGTACAACTAGTTCTGGGCTTGCCGTGGGCGAGATTGCTCCATGCGAGGGCCTGGGCGTGTGTGGAGTTGCGAGGAAAGTGAGATGGGCGTGGCCTGGGCGTGGAGCTAGGCGTGGGCCTAGGCGTGGAGCTAGGCGCAGGGCCGGCCCAGGGCATCAAACGAACGGGGGGCATCAAATTTTCTAGTGTTTTGATCGGTTTTATGTGATGAAAATGGTCTTGTGATGATAAAACAGAAGGTTAACGAGGTGAGCTAGTTTTAGTAATGGTATACTCGCCGGAAAACAGGAAGAGTTGTCAGGAGTGGTTGTATAAGGAAGATGAAGATAAAAATATTTATTTTTTGTGATTGGTCATTTGGTTGGTTGTGTGAAATGTAAAGTAAAAATATACTCTTTTGTAGGTCACGTGAAGTAGTAACATAAGGAATACAAATATAATTTAATTATGTCTTATTGTCTTACATCTTTCATCATTATCATTTAACTTTGATTTCTATATCAGGTAAAATACAAAACTCTCTCTATATATATATTTGAAAGAGTTAAATTTTTGTATATATAGTTTTGCTCTAAAAAAGTTTTGTGTATATATGAGTTAATAATATACAAACGTTTCTAGATTAACTACTCTTAAAAAAGTAAGAGAATGATAATAGAAACCAACCTATGCAAAAACTATGCCTAATTTCACCTTGATGGTATTGTTTTGTTGAGGCAGGTGTGAAACACTTTTGATTGCATATTTCAACAAGAAAACCAATTTAAATTGTTCTTAAAAGACATGATTGTGACATGTTTATAAAAGTGTTGTGGGGAATGGAAAATGGGTCACAATAAAACATGCTTTCTGTATATGATCAGTCTACATTTCATCTTCATGGAAGGAGTCTCGTAGGGTATAAAACATGCTTGCTATGCATCTTCATGGAAGGAGTCTCGTAGGGTATGATCAGTCTACATTTCATCTCCCATACCTTGCTTAGACGGGATTGGGTATTGTTGTTGTTGTTGATAATTATTTATTATTTATTATTTAATTATTGTGTTAAAACACTGTCAAGATCAAGCTCGAAACTCGACTAGGCCTAATATTCGAGCTCTTATATTAACTATTTATTCATTAGTTATTGAATGAATATAAAATTGAGCTTGCGTATTGATTTTTAAACTCGACTTGATTATGAGTATTAAAAAATATTATCAAAAAAATATTGCTCGTAATAAAGTTTAGCGTTAGTAGACTTGATACTTTTAAGCTTAAGTCGACTTGCTAATATAGCTTGACATTCGTGAGCTTTGCTAACTCGGCTCACAAGCTTTATGAGTTGAGCATTTTGATACTAGACTTGCGAGTTTTGTGAGCCGAGAATTTTGAGACTTGACTTACAAGCTTCGTGAGTTGAGCATTTAATTTTGATAGTTGTGCTCGAGCCAGTTTTGAGGTTTAAATAGATTTATTTGTGAGTCAGTCTCGAGTAGCATGCTAGTTAATTCAACTCAATTACATCCTTAGGGCAATTGAACATAAACTCGAGCTCGAGCTAAGTGGCGTAATGAACACTCTCGAGTATTACATCACTTGACTCGAGTCGAATATTAGTGTTAGAATATTAGGGTGCGTTTAGTTGGAGAACAAATTCTCTAATTTTCTATCTCTAGTTTTGTAAAAATATGGAAGGAGAATTAATCTCCACAAAACACTTGAAAATATAGAAAACGCGTTTAGTTGATGTTTCTATTTTCTGTTTTGAAGAAAGGGAGGGAGGGTTGAGGGTTACAAAGGAAAACAAGAAAAATAACTAAAATTTGTTTTGTAATTTTCCTTGTTAAGTTAGGAAATAGGGATTTGTGTTTTGCAAAACATTTTGTTGGAAACGTTGATTTGAACGCGATCTGTTTTCCTTATTTTCCATAAAACATTTTGTGGAAAAGCAGTGTTTTCCTCAACTAAACGCAACCTTAGTATCTGTATTAGTAAAGTTTAGCATTAGTAGACTTGATACTTTTGAGCTTCACTCAACTTACTTTTATAGCTAGACAGTCTTGAGATTTGTTGACTCGACATGCGAGCTTTATGGATTGAGCATTTTGATACTCAACTTGTGAGCTTTTGAGCCCAAATTTTGAGCTTTTGAGCTCGGCTTGGTTTAGAGTGAGTTTTTGTGAGTTGACTTGACTGGATTACACCAGAGGGCTGAGTTAACCTTTAGCTAAACTAGACTTGCTAGTTGCTTGTGCTCGAGGTTTACTTGGTTTAAATCGAGCATTTTGTAAGTCGATTTGGAGTAGCTAATGAGTTGACTCGACGCCATTACATCTTTAGGATTTGATACTTTTGAGCACAACTCGACTTGCTAATATAGCTTGACATTCTCGAGCTTCGTCGACTCAACTCGCGAGCTTAATGAGCTGAGAATTGTGATAAACGAGGTCGAGCTCGCGAGCTGTATGAGCTGAGCATTGTGATACTCCAGCTCGGCATGGCTTGGTTTAGAGTGAGTTTTTTGTGAGTAAATTCCGTGAGCTGACTCGACTTGACTACACCGCTGGGAAAACCGAGTATGGTTACTTTCAAGCTCAACTTGATTTAATTGTCCATTCAATTCACCAGTTTTGTGAGCTAAGAATTTAGGACTTTGATACTAGAATAGCTCGAGCTTGACTCGGTTCAAATCAAGTATTTTGTGAAGCGATCTTGAGTAGCTCGCGATTTGACTCAACTTGATCACATCTTTATGGAAAACTGAGTATGATTGATATTGTTATCACAGAGTTAAATTAATTGGATTGGATTGAGAGCTAGGTTAGGAGTTGTGTAAGAAAATTATTTAATGATTTGTGATTATTTAAGTCGAAATAATCCCTCTAAACGCAAATCCAAACACTCCTTTCGGAGCGTGAGTGAAGTGTGGTAGTATTTTGCGTTATGATACTGTTTGAATGCCGTAACTGCTAATCATTGTGTGTATTTTGTTTTTTCACAACTTAGTGACGTGATATATAATGCTTCTTATGTTTTTCTCCAGATCAATGGATATATTAATTGCTTTGTTGAAGCCTGGAAGATTACCACCTTATATGATTTGGAGACGCAAATCTGCAAAAGTGAGGGAGTTAGGAAGTTTGAGGAGCTTGAGTTGGGGCCTCTCATTCGACATCCTCTTATAGTTCTTTATTTCTCTGTGAAGTCTGACTCAACTCAAGCATTCAGGATATCGGGCCAAGAGGTAATTAGTTTTCTCGTCAACTTTATGGATACTAATAAACGCATCGAAGTTAAGGGTGATGAATTGCTGGATTTTATTGCCAAAAAGCGATCAGTTGATAGCAAAGAAAAGCTTCATGTACGCATCCAGAGCTTGGGGTACGTTTTTGCTAGTCCTCTGAAGTCTGAAGTATATTACTTGCAAGCATTACACATATCATCATTTCCTAATTCGTATTTTTTTTTTTTTTTAATATATATATATATATATATATATATATATATATATATATATATAGTGTAGCGTTCAATGCAAAACCATTTTTTTATACAGAACCACAGAACCAACCTTTTTACTCTTAATAATGCATGATGTACATCATATTTATGCATAATGGCATTTTTGTAAATAATTTGAATTATATAATAATTAAAAATAAGCAGGAAGGGCAATTGAGTAATTTTTATTATTCCTAAAAAATCTCTCCTGATGAAAACCTACCCTACAGCAATACAACATATAACTGCCGCCTCTCTCTTCTTCTCCAAATTTATTATTCGGAAAACCAAAATAAACATCACAACGACACAACCTCTTTTCCTCTTTTCTGATAAAGCAAACGTATAGCGTAAAGATCTTTAGCCGTGATTCTTTGTGGTTCGTTGTTGTTCGAAACATACACCACACAAACAAAAACAACCTATTGTTTGGTTTATCTTGTAAACTTTCTGCAAAGATCTTGATATGGTTTCGGGTAAGTTTTATTCTTGTTTGGTTCGAGTCTTTAATAGATCGATGATGGATTTGGTTTTCTTTGATATCTTTTAAAAATATATCAATAAGTTTAATACCCGAGATCTCTTGTTTGTGTACTTTTCTTTTGTTCAAGTTTTTTGAGAACTCAAATCAAGAAAACACGCAAAACACTCGAACTCAAGATCTTGGGTTGAGATTCAAAATATTTCGAGATCAAGACAATGAAGAACGTTATTGTGTTTTTTGTGATTATTGTGTGGTTGAGAAATAAAAGATTTTGGTGAAAGTGTTGTGGCTGGGAAAGCTTGTACACGTATGATCAAGTTGTTTTCAATGTGTAGTGACTTTTAAATGTTATATTTGCTTGTAAACAAATTGTTCATAATGATATTGGGAGATTAGCAAGATGTTAGATTCAAGAAGTTGGGATGCGAAATATAAAAATAAAATAAAAAAGGGAATTAGAGGTTTATGAAGGATTTTACGTTAAGGGGAATGAGCTGTTGACTTTGATTATTTGACTCGTTATTCATCTTACTTTTTATCTACAATGCTAGAACTGGGAACTATATTTGCAATATTGATAATTCTTCATGTGCTATTTGCATCTTTTTTCTATTCGCTTATATACTCCTTTTTGAGCAGTGAAAGAGGCTAAGTTACCGATGAGCTAGTTTAGGCATGTTACTTTTCAATGTTGTACTATAATAACTTTGTATGGTATTTTCAATGTGCAGTTAAAGGAATAGCACGTGCTCATAAAAAAATGGAGCATGCACATATGCATTTTGAAGACGGGCACGTATGTTCGAATGAATCTGTCAAGAAAATGTAACTTTGCATATGTTTTTGAAGAGTCTTGTACGTGTTTTCAAGGCGTCGTATTTTGTTTTGTTATAAATTAAGAGTTGCGTATGTTTTTGAAGAGTGCATATATGTTAAGAAGAGTCTGTGCGTTTTTCAAGAGTCTTACACGCTTTCTTTGAAGAGTCTTATATGTTTTAAGAAGTCTTGCATATATTTCTTTGAAGAATCTACAATGCTCTTTGAAGAGTTCAATTGTATTTCATTTAAAATCAAATTCTGTGTATACTATTCATATTTTTGTTTTGTTATAAATTTAAAGGTTTTATATGTATGTTTATGTGTTTGGTTATTAAATTTAGAAGATTAAAGAATGCGGACTAGAAACATATGTGTAATTATGATTTTTAGCTAAAAATGCACGTTAAAAACATATGAAACTTACAATATTTAAAAAAAACACGTATGCACTTGTCTTTTTTAAAACACGTATGCTGAAAAATATATATACAAAATTTAAAAAATGTGAATATTTTTAATTCCGAAAATTAAGTGGCTTAAAAACACATTTAAAATTATAAAAAAAAAAAAAAAAAAAAATGAAAATTAGTGGTTGAAAAAACGTTTTAATAAAAAAATGCAAAAGAAAGTAAATATAAGTTTTACTATTATACCCTTTTCATTTAAATTAAAATATTTAATAATCTTAAATTAACATTGGTCCAACCTGGTTCAGAAAGTTACATATGAAATAATGGTTACGAACGTTGAGCGTATATATATATATATATATATATATATATATATATATATATATATATATATATATATATATATTTTATTTATTTTTCCCCATACATGGATTTAACTGTTTGCATATAAAAACGGACTTTAGATACGTTAACTTTAGAATTAGAAAGCACTCCTCTATCGACGAAAACCCCGTCTCTTTCTCTCTACTTTTGTCCCAAGTGAAGGAGTGTTATTTGTATATTCTTACCCATTGCAATATCCGTTTTCTACAAGATGAAATATGTATGGCCATCAAGTTGATAACAAAAGTAAATTTTTTCGTGTAGGTTGTATATTGGTTGGATTCTGCAAGCAAGGTCATTGGAAAATGGCAAATATAAAAAGTGTCTATCAGATGTGGGAAGCAAAATCATGGAACTTCCTGTTCTCATGTCACAGAAGAAGCCGTTGGAAGAAAATCTTAGTGCCGTATCTGAACACATCAAGCTATCTTCAGAAGACAATAATGATGATATTGAAAGCAATCATGAGGATGGAACATGCTTGCCTAGTCAAAGAAAAAACTCATCTCAAAATATGAAAAGTTCTGAGCAATTCATCGGGAGCCCTTCACTTGATAATATATTAGTTAAAAAGAGAAAATCTGATGCGATAAACTGCACAGCTTTTCTAAGCCGCAAGATTCTTAAAAGAGATGGCGTTGGGCAGAGTTCCCCGGGCACCAAAATCAGTAATAAGTTTATGCATGATACTTTTCAAAATTCCAAGCAACAAGAAGAATCAGTGACAGCTTCAGAGGGTATTGATGTAACCTCAAAGACAAAACACACATTTCCTATATTATTCAAAAAGTACTCCATGACTGATAAGCCTTCTATAAAAGCTTGCCTGTCCCATAATCTATTGGATGCGCCAGTAGCACAAGCTTCACATGATATGTCGCAAAATGGAAATTTAACCTTTCAGAATGTTGAGAAGCAGCTACCTTCTAACTTAGGTAAAGAAGGTTCTCCAAAAGCCCTTAAGGATGGTGCAGAAACTAACAAAATCAGTCTGGTTTCTGAAAGTGTAAACAGTATCTCTGAAACACGTCATTCTTCTAAAGATGCAATTGAAGCCTTTCTTAAGGCTCCGATGTTATCAGATTTGAATACATGGTCGAATTGGGATGTTTTATTTGCCCCATCACTTGGCCCACTTACCACATGGTTATCAAACGAGACAACTCCCAAAGAGTTACTTTGTTTGGTGACTAAAAGCGGGAATGTGATACGTGTTGATCATACAGCCACAGTGGATTCCTTTCAAGAAGCTTCCAGTCAGGGGTCTTCTTTCCAAACAGCACTAAATTTGCTCTCTCTGTTTGCTTTGTATAATGGTGAAAGATATGTTCCTACATTTCTGTTAAAGTGCCAAGCGGAACAAGCGCTTAAAGCAATAGTGAAAGATGCAAATCAAGTTGATAATGGGATATCTACTGCATCAATATATATTCTAGATTGTTTGACTTATCTACCGGCAGAATATCGTTGCTTTGCCACTGATTTGTTACTTTCGGGATTTCGCCTCGTTGTCAAAGATGCTCCGTCAGCCATTTTAAGCGAATGCAGAAACACGGAACAGCGTGTAATGCTTCATGAATTGGGGTTGTCTTTTGGTATAATGGAATGGAAAAATGATTATCATACCCTTTCTTCTACTGAATCGAAGAAGGCATCTGAATTTGATCAAGATGATGATAAATCGACTAGTCATTCCCCTGCTGATGTGGAAAATGAAGAATCTAAAGTAGTCAATGACATTGGTAGTAGAACAGATATTTCTAGTGATAAAGGCGATGTTGATCACGAAAAACATTCATCTAAAAGTAATAATGAAGAGAAAGCTGGCATTATGAAAAGGCAAGATATTCGTGCATCTAAGGCAAAAGCATTTAACACAGATCAAACCAGACAGAAAGTTTCAGAGGGATTGATCAAGAATAATGTTGACTTGATCATCGAAGAAAACCCAGCCAAGGTGATCTTGAAAGAAGATGAAGCTACTGGAACCCATATGAATTTTGGCTTCAAAGGTCAGTTAGATAATGGTAAGAGTATAATTTTATCTGATAGGAATACTGGATTTTCTGCATTTGCTATACCTGACGGGCCGAATGGTATTTTGGTTAGTTTATGTTGGACAAAACCGCCAACAACCCGAAGCTCGATCGCGGGCGCTAGATCGCGAGTTGTATCGAGCACAAGTAGCAAACACGAAAGACACGATAGACTACAAAGAACCGACAAGAATATGCACACGATATACCCTCGTACCAAACCTTTATTAAAAAACCTAATAAAGCTATTACAACGAGTAAGAAGAATGAATAACTAGCATCCCCCCTCATCTCTATTTATAGAGATGAGGGGATAGAAACCTTAACTTGCCTTGCACTCCAAGCTAACTAATCCTAGTTTATGTCTAACACCTAATCTAATTACAAAGTACACTTAAGTCCCTAATATATGTTTAAGTTTACTACTAAAGTACTAATATATAACAATTTCCACCTTAGGAGTAATACTTAAACATAACCGATACTCAAAGACCTTTCCTTGTCTGGAACCTCGAACCGGGGACCACCTTGTCGACCGGGCATTGTACTTGATAATTTTCCAAGATTAGCTTCTTTAGACTCCTTCACTTTCTTCTTTTCGAGAACATTACCCTCGCACCCTTTTGACCGGTACTCCGGTTACCATAACGTCTGCCCACCTTTATACCAAGGTGTACCTTTTCTGCTCCTTTACCAAGCGATCCGTGTTTGTCTTTTCTTCAAGTTGCTTGTCTTCCAACTTTCTTTGAGCCACCGCAACATCATCGTTACTATCCCGAACAACCTCGACTTCACGATTTTCCCGAGCTCCCTGCAGTTCCACCTCAAACCAAACACGTTCATCAACATGTACTCCATGGACTCTGTTTAACACTGTGACCAAGTTGTTTGAACCCAACTTGTTTGTGACCAAGTTGTTTGAACCCAACTTGTTTTTGACCAAGTTGTTTGAATCCAACTTGTTTTGAACCTCCATGCTTTTGTACACCAAAAGTCTTCACTTTTGCTTCAAGAGTATACACACGTTCTTTCCCGATCCGGTCCATCATAACCCGACAACCTTTGATCACCTTGACTTTACCCAACCGCATCTTCACCGTATAACCCTCTTTTTCAAGAGTACCCAATGAAATCAAGCTCCTTCTTAACCCCGGAACATACCGACATCTTCGATTATAAAGCTTGAACCATCATGCAACCAGTATCTTTACTTTTCTGTCCCATGATAGTGCATGTCTGTTATCACCTAACCGAACCGAACCACCATCAATATCCTTGAAGTCATACAAGAAATCCCTCCTAGGTGTCATATGATAAGACCCTTTGAATCCATTACCAATTCACCATCTCATCATTACCGACTACCACCAAGGCTTCTCCAAAGTAGGCGTTACCTCTTCATCGGAAGAATCGAAATCCGATCATGCTTACCCTTCTTGACGAACCCACTTGACTTCTTCTTTGATGCTCTCTTCGATGACCCTCCGAATGACATATGAAGCACTTTAGTTTACAGTTCCACCTCTTGACTTAAACCGCGAACTTCCACGAGAATGAGCTTTCCTTGAATGATCCGACCCTCCCTTACATATAACCCGTCACCGGTTTCTTCCTTTGTGCCTTCGTTCTTTTCTTCAACTCCTTGAATTCGTAGTCGCAAGAACATCTTCCATTGTCAAGGATTCCTCCCATACAACAATGTCTCCACAAAGTTTTCGTAAGGCGATGGCAACGACGTAAGTAACATAAGTGCACGATCCTCATCCTCAATCTCAATCTCAATATTCGCCAAGTCAAGTATCAACTTATTAAACTCATCTATATGATCACCCGGTTTAGACGGACTCATATAGTACGTGTATGCTTCTTCTTCGAGATCTGATCTGTTTGCTAAGGACTTAGTCATATCTGACTAGTCGACCAATCCAAATTCCTGCATAGCTTGTTTCCTTGGTAACTTCCGTAAAACCCGGTCTCCCAAGCATAGAATCAAATCTTGATGCCTTCTTCATCAAAGCAGCCTTTTCACCTTCCATGTCCTCGGGTAATGTCTCTAATGCAGCATCACATCCCAGCTGTACCATTAAAGCACGCGTCTTTATTTGCCATAACCCGAAGTCATTCTTCCCATCGAATTTTTCGATGTCAAACCTAGTTATCGAACTAGCCATTCTTCTTATACCTTGCTAAAAACCTTGTCAAGTTGTTTATTAACCAACTTTACCGACAAGCCTCACAAGCCGTGTGCAATATTCTCCCTTGTTGCTAAAAAACCCTTCTTGCAAATCGAATTAATTAGAATAACCCTAAACCCTCGATTTCGAACAAGCAAACCCGATCGTGAACTTGAAACCCAAGCAAACCACGATCGAAATTTGAACCACAAAACCATAACAAGAACCTTTGATTTAATCGATTGTCAAACCTCTTTAAGTCGCCTTTAAATAACTAAGGACGATAAAATCAATGATTTTAAAATTGAAAAGATGACACCAAAAGTTGCCAACTTTGTAGTATTTTTCAACGTGAGATTTATATTAGAATAATAATATTCCACTTTGTTTGATAACAAAAATACTCACGTCACTATCTCTTTGTACCTCTCGTTAACCGAAAATACGATTCGAAAACCGAAACCGAAACTCGATACCTCAAACGAACTCGAAACCTCGATCTAGCACTCGAACTTCGATGACCACAATAACCGCGGCTCTTGATACCACTTGTTGGACAAAACCGCCAACAACCCGAAGCTCGATCGCGGGCGCTAGATCGCGAGTTGTATCGAGCACAAGTAGCAAACACGAAGACACGATAGACTACAAAGAACCGACAAGAATATGCATGCGATATACCCTCGTATCAAACCTTTATTAAAAACCTAATAAAGCTATTACAACGAGTAAGAAGAATGAATAACTAGCATCCCCCCTCATCTCTATTTATAGAGATGAGGGGATAGAAACCTTAACTTGCCTTGCACTCCAAGCTAACTAATCCTAGTTTATGTCTAACACCTAATCTAATTACAAAGTACACTTAAGTCCCTAATATATGTTTAAGTTTACTACTAAAGTACTAATATATAACAGTTTAAGCAATAAAGATCAACAAAATTCGGTGACAAAGGTTAATAAATCCGAATTACTGAGCAATGGTGACCCTATTATTGAACAAAAACCAGCATCAAAGATGCCTTCTATGATCTTTGGCAATAATACTGGATTGTCTGCATTTACTAGAAATGACAGGCCTGGGTTCTCTGCATTTACTAGACCTGACAGGCCAAATGCTACTTCATTTAATTTAATCAATAGAGATCAACAAAGTGGGTTGAAAAAGGTTAAATATTCTGAACTACCATGTAACGGTGACGGATTAGTGGACAAAATTCAGCTTCAAAGGTACCTTCCTTGATCCTGGAAGAAGATGTATGTTTTAAAGACATACCAGATTCTGGAATATGTAGGGATGTATCTGTTATAAATGTTGGTCTTAAAGGTCAGTTAGATTATGGAAAGAATGTATTTTCTTCTGATACGAATGCTGGAATTTCTGCAATACCCGTTGGCTCAAAGGCTAGTTCATCTGAGAAAGATCAGCTAAGTTGGGGCACGGTCACCCCATGGCAGGTCATAACTTGGAGTGCAGCAGAACTTTTGGCTTTCAAATCTGCCAAACTTGGTGAGAATTCTGTGAGGTGTGATACTGTTGCCGAAGGTAAGGATAATAGTAATGAAAATGACTCAGCTAAGAAGATTATTGAGTTAATTAGGAAAGAAGAATTTGGTCTGAATCCAGATACCTCGGCTAAGGAAGCTAACACTTTGAAGAAACAACATGCTCGTTTAGGTAGAGCACTACAGTGTCTTTCTCAAGAGCTGTATTCTCAGGACTCACATTTTCTACTCGAACTCGTAAGCCCATCCTTTTATATGCTTTAATTTTTATTTTTTATTTTTTCATTTTTATCCTGTGCTATGTAACACTCTTCGGCTCATGTTTAGGTTCAAAATGCTGATGACAATGTGTACCCATGTGATGTGGAGCCAACACTTACCTTCATTCTTCAAGAAACAGGCGTTGTAGTCCTGAATAATGAACAAGGATTTTCAGCTGAAAACATCAAAGCACTCTGTGATGTTGGCAATTCAACAAAGAAAGAACCTAGTGCTGGATATATTGGCAAAAAGGGCATCGGCTTCAAATCAGTATTCCGGGTATAATAGACTATTCTCTAACCGCTAGATGTATATGTTTCACTGTTTATTTTATTGTATCTAAACAAACATAATTTGCACTTGTGGATAGGCTCATCTTGTCAAATATGCTTAATCATAGGGTTCATACGTAAATATTTTCTTAGTTTGGTATAAATACTCATGATTTACTCCGTGTAAATTAGAGGACAAGGTTTCTCACTTATCACCCCTTATTCTAGCGCAAAAGCATAAAAGGGTACTATACATAGGTCCAATAACCAATCAATGTACTAAAGTTTTCTATTCTTAACTAAGGGTACTAAAGTAAGTTTGATGTTCAAATGTGGGATTTTTTAACTGGTCAATGTGTTGTGGCATGGCATCTTTGTTGGCATTCTTTGCTGACATGGCATGCCATGTCATTATATATATGTCGATGTGGATGCTTGTGTGTTATGGCACATGGGCAAAACTTGATGACCGGATGCGAGTAACCTGTAACATTTTCCCTCTATTCTATGACCTATCATCTTTTAGGCATTGCTAAGTAATTCACAACAAAGGATTTAGGGAATGAGGTACACAAAGGATTCCTCATATCTTGATACACAAAGTAAGCATGGACTGCATCTTGATATGCTATAACTAAAGGATTGCTTGCATCTTGATTTCATGGCATATTTTATTTGATCTATTTGCAGGTTACTGATGCTCCAGAAATCCATTCTAATGGGTTCCATATCAAATTTGATGTAAGCGATGGTCAAATTGGTTTTGTTTTGCCGACAGTTATACCACCTTGTCGCATTGATTCGTTTAGCAAGTTGGTTTCTCTGGATACTGACCCAATGGATGAGAAACGCTGGAATACGTACATTATCCTACCTTTCAGATCAAAGAAGAATGAAGCCTTTTCAGTTGAAAATCTCATTTCCATGTTTTCTAATCTCCATCCATCCCTGTTACTTTTCCTTCATCGTCTTAAGTGTATCAAATTCAGAAACCTTTTAAATGATTCACTCACTGTAATGAGGAAAGAAGTTATTGGAGATGGTATAGTAAATGTTTCTACCGGGAAAGAAAAGATGGCTTGGTTTGTCAAATCTGTAAACTAAAAGCAAGTCATATGCGCTTACGCAAAAGCTCAATATGATCTCAAATTCCATATATCCAATGAACCAATAATAATAATTCATTTTTTTTTATTATGATAAACTTTCACCCTTTTAAAAATTAAATATCTCGCAAACCGTTAATCGTTCTGCGATAAAAATTATCTGTCGCGACGAGAATTAAATTATCTTTCATAGATATGCACTACTATATATTTTTAACAACTTTTTTTTTGAAATTTCTCTATCAACAAAAATCGTATATGATTTGTGAAAATCATATATGATTGATTTTTACGAATCATATATGATTTTTGAGAATCATATATGATTCAAAAAATCGAATCATACATGATTTTTGAAAATTATATATGATTCGTAAAAATCATATATGATTTTTCGGACGAGATTTTGAAAAAATGTTTATCGAAAATATATAAAAGTGCATATCATAAAAGATAATTTAATTCGTCGTCGTGATATGTATTTATAGTTTGAAGATTTACCGTTTGTAAGATATATTGTTTAAAAAAGGTGGAAAATATTTTTTATTAATTTAAATAAAAATGGAGGCTATAATTGGTTTATTTGTTCTATGTGAATATAAGTTCTATATTGATCTCAACTCATGCGCCATGATGTCCAAACAACCGAAATATCAGTGGCATTTATGTTAGAGGATTTAAATAATGGAAACTACATCTCGAAGCTTGACCAACAACCTGTTTTTGCTTTTCTTCCTTTACGAAATTATGGTCTTAAATTTATCATTCAAGCAGATTTTACTCTTCCCTCATCAAGGGAAGAAGTTGATGGAAATAGCCCATGGAACAAATGGTTGCTATCTGAGTTTCCAAATTTGTTTGTTAGTGCTGAGCTGTCATTCTGTAGTCTTCCTTGTTTTAAAGAGAATCCCGCAAAGGGTGTTTCTATCTTTATGAGCTTTGTTCCACTTGAAGGGGAAGTGCATGGGTTTTTTTCTCAACTACCTCATAAAATTCTTTCTAAGTTGCTTAAGTCGAACTGTTTGCTTCTAGAAGGGGACAGAAATGAGTGGGTCCCTCCATCTAAAGTACTGAGAAACTGGACTGAAAAACTAGGTCTTTGTTGCCTGATAGTTTGATAAAGAGCATCTTGGTTTGGGGTATTTGAATAAAGATATTGTTTTAACGGATTCATTGGCTCGAGCTTTAGGAATTAAAGAGTGTGGACCCACAATTCTTATCCAACTTATGACATCTTTATGTAGTGCTGGTTCTTTGAAATCAATGGGTCTCAAATGGTTATCCTCTTGGCTTAATACTCTTTATTTGATGACGGTTAATGGAAATCAGTCTGATGTCATAACCCAGCTGCTTTACAAGGTTGGTGTCCAGCGGTTGTCTTCACACGACGTTTTAAAAAGGCACATCTTACCAGTTGTTTCTGATGAAAATTTTGTGAAAAGAAATAAAGAATTGATGATTGAGTATCTTTCTTTCATAATGTTTCATCTAGAAACAACTTGTTCCGAGTGTCTTGTACAGAAGGAACACATTCTCTCGAAGTTGCGTAACAGTGCTTTTATATCCACAAATCACGGGTGCAAACGACTTGCTGATGTTCCAATCCATTTTAGTAAAGAATTCGGGAATCCAATTGATATGAGCAAATTGGTTGTTGGCACTGATACACAATGGTTTGAGATTGATATTAGCTATTTAAAACACCCGGTTTTCAAATCGTTGCTCTACGTAACACTAAAATGGAGAAAATTCCTACAGAATTAGGAGTCACCGATTTTGTGAAAATAGTTAAAGTTGAAAAGCGTATCAAGGACATATCGATACCGTAGTTAAGAAGATGATGTTAGATGACCGTTGTATATCTTCAGGATCTATTGTCAAAGACCGGATTCTCAAGAGTTATTACATTTATTGTCACATGTTTCCTCAACTGGTGATAGGGAAAAGGGTAAGTATGATACATCTGTATGCGAATCGCACTAGAAAAGAGTCGACCCAAACGGGTCGCATCTACTCCACTTGTGGCATAAGGATTATGTCGTGGGATAACTATCTTATTTTATTGTTGAGTCATAATCGAGTTGTGTTAGGATAAGTATCATTGAGTCATTGTTTAGGATATGTGTTGGAGTCGTAATAGGATAAGTATTTGAGTCAATATGGGATTATCCCATAACTAGTATTTATACTCGATTATTATGAATGAAAGTTCCGTGTTTCTTGTCAACAAACTCTCTTATTCTTATTCTACTTAAGGAGCCCGCACGCTTGAAGGGTGCAAACTATCGATACGTAATCGTATCAACTGGTGCTTTCATTGCCATGAACGAACAACAAATTCGTTTGCTCTTGAAGGAGCAATCGATCTGTTGCATCTTTGAGTTACACGCGAATAGTCGGATTAACAGCTGAGTTACAAGCTGCAAAATTAGCACGACAAGGAGGTGGTGATATAGTGTTACAAATACCACGTGCTATGCGATTGGATGTACCGAAGTTTTCTGGAACCGATCCAGAAAGTTGGATTTTTTCGATCAATGAGTACTTTTCTCTCTTGGACACGCCGGCCGATCAACGGCTGAGGGTTGTGGGATTTAACCTCGAGGGAGACGCGGCGGAGTGGTTCCATTGGATGACTCGTAACCAGTTAATCAACAATTGGGATGGCTTTTTGGAGAGTGTGCGAAACCGTTTTGGGCCATGCAAATATGAAGATCCTCAAGGAGCATTATCCAAGCTGTTACAAACAGGAACAGTGGCTCACTATCAAAGTGAGTTTGAAAAATTAATGAATCGTGCACTAATATATCCGAAAGCTTGTTGATTTCGTTTTATATATCGGGACTTAAACCCGCGTTGCAGCGAGAACTGTTGGTATCGAAACCAACATCTCTTGGTGATGCGTTTTCTTTAGCTCGTGTTACAGAAGCGCGACTGGATGAACAGGGTGTAAACTCACCAACTCGTAGTTCAGCAACTACAAGTGCATCACAAACTCTAACAAAGACGACTACACGTTTTGGAGCACCGCGTCTGGAAAACACTAAACCACCCTTGTTGCCTACGCCTACTAAAGATGGTGTTAATTCAGGAGCGAAACCACTCCCTATTAAGTGGATCTCGCCAGCTGAACGACAGGAGCGTCTTAATAAAGGGTTATGTTTTAATTGCGATAATAAATGGGTACGAGGGCATAAGTGTCCTGGAAAATTTTTGTTGCTCATGGCTGATGAAGATGATGCCGTCGATCATGAGGAACCAGTGGGAAGCGAGGAGGCTGTGGAGAGTGGGGATATCTCCATTTTGAATTCCTTGGTTGGACATGGGAGTCCGCGTTCACTCCAGTTATGGGGAACAATTGGTACGGGCCAGGTTCATGTGCTTATTGATAATGGGAGCACTCATAATTTTGTTCAACCAGGTGTGGTCGAACGAATGCGGTTACCAGTTACATCGACTAGACCTTTTAAAGTATACATCGGTAGTGGGGCTACATTATTGTGTGAAAACGTCTGTTCTCAAGTAATGTTAGAGATGCAAGGACACTCGGTGGAAGTGGCTCTGTATGTACTTCCCATGAAGGGGCCTGATGTTGTGTTGGGCATACAATGGCTGCAAAAGTTGGGAAAAGTAACACACGATTACGCACAGCAAACAATGGAATTCTCTCTTGATGGACACAAGCACACGTTGCATGGGGACGAGTCCGCGTTTAAAGCGTATGAGTTTACATCGTGATGCGGTATTGTTGGACACCGATGAGATTTATGGGGTATATGAACTTCATGGCATGACAAGAGTGATGAGGCGCGGCGGATACACTAAAGACCGAGACATCCACGCCTCCTGAAATCGACCAGCTGGTACGCTACTTTGAGTCCCTCTTTCAGGTACCCACCACTTTACCTCCCCATCGTCTTATTGATCATCGTATTCATTTATATCCAAATACCAAACCTGTGAATGTTCGACCCTATCGTTATCCTCATTACCAAAAGAATGAGATGGAAAAGTTGGTTAATGAGATGTTAAGCCAGGGAATTATTCGTTTTAGCCAAAGTCCTTTTTCCTCTCCTGTGTTATTAGTGAAAAAGAAGGATGGAAGTTACCGTTTTTGTGTGGATTACCTGGCACTTAATTCGGTCATGATTAAAGATAAGTTTCCAATTCCTACAAATTGATGAGATGTTTGACGAGTTGAAGTGCGGTTATCTTCACCAAACCGGATTTACGGGCGGGATATCATCAAATACGTGTTCATGAGCGGATGTGTACAAGACCGCTTTTACATACATGATGGTCATTCTGAGTTTTTGTAATGCCGTTTGGGCTTACCAACGCCTGTCTACTTTTCAAGCAACTATGAACCGGTTATTCTCTCCCTATTTGCGTAAATTTGTGATTGTGTTTTTTGATGATATATTGATTTATAGTGCCACGCTTACTGAGCATTTGGAGCATTTACGATGTGTGTTTCAATGTTTACATGACCATCAATTTTTTGTTAAGCAATCGAAATGTGTGTTTGGAGCCTCAACACTCGAATACTTGGGGCACATTATATCGGGACGTGGAGTTGAGATGGATCCTAAAAAGGTCGCGGCAATAGTAGAGTGGCCAACACCTAAAACGCAACGGAAAGTGAGGGAATTTTTGGGTCTAGCAGGGTATTTTCGTCGGTTTATTAAGGATTATGCTTCGGTGGCGGCACCATTATCCACCTACTTCAAAGGATGGATTTAAGTGAGAATGCACGGTGAGGTCAGCGACTTTGAGGCCCTCGAGCATCGGTTATCTCATGCGCCGATCTTGGGTCTTCCAAATTTTAATGATACCTTTATTATTGAAGCGGATCGTCTCATCAAGGTATTGGGGCATTTTATTACAAAAGGGCACCTCTTAGTTTCTTTAATGAAAATTGGGGCGCGTATGCTGCATTGTCTTACTTACGAGAAAGAATTGTTTGCCATCGTGGAGGCCGTCTACAAATGGCGACAATACTTAATTGGTCGTTGTTTCACGATTCGCACCGACCATAAGAGTATTAAGGAACTTATGCAACAGGTTATCCAGACGCCTCTTCAACAGAAATATGTGAGAAAGCTCATGGGGTTTGATTTTGTAATCGAGTACAAGCCAGGAGTATTGAATCGGTGGCGGATGCCTTATCTCGTCTTGTGAAGAGGATGAAGGGATCATCATGGCATTCATGGCTATGAGTCGACCGATGATAGGATTAGTTAATGAATTAAGAAAAGAAAATGAGACCTTGGAAGAATTGCATGATTACATGAAATTAGATCGGGAGGAGCAACTAGATGGATTTCGGCGGGAGCAAGGGCTGCTACTTTATCGGGATCGTTATTATATCGGGGCCGAGTCTAAACTTAAGGATTTGCTTTTATCTGAATTCCACAACACGCCGAGTGCTGGGCATGGGGGTACGAAGAAAATGTTGGTGGGATTATCTGGTTTATTTTATTGGAAAGGCATGAGAAAATCGGTCGAGGTTTTTATCAAACAATGTCTCGTGTGTCAGCAGACTAAGTATTCGACGCAGGCAACCAATGGGCTATTGCAACCGTTACCTATTCCAATGGCAGTTTGGGAAGACGTGTCCATGGACTTCATTACGGGGTTGCCCGTCTCTAAAGGGTTGACGGCTATTTTGGTGGTTGTGGATCGGTTTTCTAAGTATGCACACTTCGGAACGTTGCCTACTAGTTTTAACGCCCCGAAGGTAGCTGAGTTATTCATGGAAATCGTTGTTAAGCATCATGGTTTTCCCAAGACCATTGTATCTGATCGTGACCCCGTTTTCCTGAGTAAGTTTTGGAAGCAATTATTTGATGCTAGTGGTACAAAGTTAAATCATAGCACGGCTTATCATCCTCAAACGGATGGCCAAACGGAGGTTGTGAACCGTGGACTCGAGCAATATTTAAGAGCAATGGTGTCGGATCGGCCTCAACATTGGGTACGTTTTTTGCCTTGGGCCGAATTCAGTTATAATACCAGCTTTCATAGTAGTATCAAGATGACCCCGTATCAAGCTTTGTACGGGAAGTTGCCGCCCTCGGTTATTCCATATCCGGGGTTCGTCAAAAGTGGGTGCAATTGATGAATTATTGGTGGAGCGAGATGCTTTATTACGTCACCAAGCATAATTTAGTAGTCGCTAGACATCGCATGGAAATGAAGGCTAATCGAAAAAGGCGTGACGTTGAGTTTCATACAGGAGATAGGGTGCTTGTTAAATTGCAACCTTACCGACAAATTACTTTAGCTAAGCGCCTTTCCAACAAATTAGCCAAGCGTTATTATGGACCTTTTGAAGTACTAGAGCGTATAGGAAAGGTGGCATATCGACTTGCTCTCCCTCCTACCAGTAAGATCCACCCGGTATTTCATGTGTCGATCCTCAAACCTTTTTCAGGAAGTGGTCATGAGGGTGATGCGAATTTGCCTGAAGAAGCACACGAAGGACATCCAGTGGAGCAACCTTTGGCTATTTGTGATTCGCGTGTAATTTTACAAAATGGGGTGCCAACACGCCAAGTTCTTGTCCAATGGAGTGGGAGTTCACCGGAGGAAGCAACATGGGAATGGTTGACTGAGTTTCAAGCTACTTATCCATCTTACCACCTTGAGGACAAGGTGATTGTTGAAGGAGAGGAGAATGATACATCATGCGAGAATACGCACCCGAAAAGAGTCGACCCAAACGGGTCGCATCTACTCCCTTGTGGCATAAGGATTATGTCGTGGGATAACTATCTTATTTTACTTGTTGAGTCATAATCGAGGTTGTGTTAGGATAAGTATCATTGAGTCATTGTTTAGGATATGTGTTGGAGTCGTAATAGGATAAGTATTTGAGTCAATATGGGATTATCCCATAACTAGTATTTATACTCGATTATTATGAATGAAAGTTCCGTGTTTTATCGTCAACAAACTCTCTTATTCTTATTCTACTTCTTAAGGAGCCTCTTGCGCTTGAAGGGTGCAAACTATCGATATTGCATCGTATCAAAGTACCTTTAGAGGTACTTGATACACTATGGGATGATTATTTCGGTGATAAATTAGCAGTTTACGCATCAACAAAGGACAATACAAGCCCTTCAAAGCTTCATTATAAGAATTCTTCATGGTGTTCGGTGGTTAGCTTCCGGTATGGATGATCAACTTCACTTTCAAAAGATTTGTTCCATAATTGTGAAACGGTGCATCTTTGTTCTTGGTTATAATGCACCATATTGTATTCCAAAGGTTAGTTTGTGTGCAAATGTATAGTTGCATGTAGCTATTATTACGGGTGATGGACTTCATTACTAATATTCACGATACGGGTTATGGTTGAGCAATTAAACAATGTGAAGCTATTAAATGATATTGGCTTAAAGGATACGGTCAATCTTGATGATGCTTTATCTGTTCTTGAAGTTTGGAGGAGATCGAGAAACCTTCGGGGCCGTGTATTACTTTATTTTTTTTTTCCTTGAGAGATTTTATTTTATTTTATTTTATTATTATTATTATTATTATTATTATTTTATTATTATTTTTAATTTTTTTTTGTGTATTCATTACTTATTTGAACTGCTATTTCCTTGGTCCTTTGACATGCTTGTTTACATATTATTATTGTTAGCAAAGATATCCCAAATGTTAAAGCTCTACATATATATGGAATGAGATGAGCATCTCAAATCGAGAAGATAGTGGAAAGTTTGCATTCTCGAGCTTTTATATTTGTTCCTTACTCCTTTAATTCCACACTTGAAGTCGTATCTGGTTTATTCTTATCTCCAAGTGAAGTATATTGGCATGATTCTATATTTTCTTCAATGGAACAAACAAAGTTAGCCTATCCTCAAGATGACCAAAATATGACACATTGTTCTTCTAGCAAGATGTTATGCAATGTTTACCACGGTCTCCACTATTTCTTTGTATACGAGTTTGGAGTAGTGAAAATCCTCCTTTGCTTAGCTACCTTGATCTTTGATAGAGTTATCAAGCGAGTTTGCCATCACAAGCGGCTAAAACAAATGAGTACGACCATATATGTTGGTGTCGGTGTCCCAAAGACGGTAAGATAATCAATAACTGTTCAGCAGAAACAACAAAGGGTCAGCAGTAACATAAACCACTTGGTGGTTACCGGATATCACTTGGAATCGTGTAATCACTTTCCAAAGTAAACTATTCGACCCTAATGCCTGGGTATCACGAATATCTACTTGGGATAAGACCAAATGCAGTTAGAGAATTAGGCACAATTCTATAACCCTTGCGCTTATAAGTGTTTAGTGTTTTCTGTGTGTTCTTCATGCATGTTCAGATCTCCTATTTATAGGAGGTTACTCTTGACCGTTCCAATGGAATTATGAGTATTAATCGGCCCATTAATAGCCTCATAATCATCCCCATTATAGCCGTTAGTGGTTACATGACCAATTAAACGTGGTCATAATGATGCGATTATAATCGCTCATTTATCGATGCTTATTTCAAGATTTCATAGTGCTTTCGGTGGTTACACTTTGCTTGATGGAAACGCCATCGCTTCAAGATAAACACAACTTCGGTGAGATACCACTGGTGGAAACATCGATCCCGTCAAGAAATCTTGCTTCAATGGAAACACTGATAATCGGTGTTAACCACAACATACTTTCACCAAGCACTACCAATACATACCACTATTAGAGTCGGGTGTTCATGGACCTTATGGGTGTACACTCCGTACCTCCTAACCCATTACAAGGTGTGAACCATCCCACAAGTGCACTAAATTTTCCAACAATCCTCCCAAATTTAGTTCACTCCTTTGCATGTAAAATAAACATCAAGCAAAACATGTGCATAAACGAAAATGTCCCGAGGATTGAATTTCCATCTTAGTAATTACACGCTCAAATATTCGAGAATCGGGGTGTTCTAAGAATTGAACCCTTCAACCCATTTGAATACCAAGATAACTACACACAAGTTTTCAAACACTTAAAAGCTCGACACTATACAAGCCATGTGTCCATATCCAAATTCATAAATGTTGTAAAAGCTAAAAGTCCAAAAGCTTCACAGCGGCAAAACTTCAACATTTACATAGGTGGTTCCTCTTTAGTCATGCTCACCGCCAAGCACTTTTCAAAGAAAATATAACCATTAAGTAAAGACTTCATCCTCTTTTCAATGAGTTACGAGCACAACCTTGGGATGTATATAAAACATGTGCTCCAGATCCTTTGAATATTCGACTTTCCACATTGAACTCGGCTCCTAAGTTTCCTCGGGAGGAGTTGGGTGTCCTAGCATTCGATGACTAAGTTGGACTTAAACCCATCCCTTTAGCGACTTTATAACCAAGTCTCTAGCCGACCCTTCGTCAAGTGATCGCCTAAGTTACATTGAGATCTCACAAACTCTATAGATACCACCCCATTCATGATAAGCTCACGAATCATGCTATGCACGACACCTAAGTGTCTAGACTTACCATTGTACATCCGGCTATATGCCTTAGCCAATGTAGCCGCACTATCACATCGGATAGAAATAGGTGCTATAGGTTTAGGCCACAATGGAATCTCAAGAAGCAAGTTTTCAACAATTCAACTTCTTTACCAAAGAAATGCTAGAGCCACAAATTCGATTCCATTGTTGAACGGTGATGCAAGTTTGTTTCTTGGATGCCCAAGAAATTGCACCTCCACCAAGTAGGAATACCCGACCACCGGTAGGCGAATTGTCTTGATTATCTTGATCCAACTTGCATCGGTGTAACCTTCCAACACGATGGGTAACGATATATGAGAGACTATAATCCATAGTTCTCTTGAAATACTTGATGCCCTTTGAGCGCTTGCGGTGATGAGCACTAGGATTACTAGTATACCGCTCAATTTTCCCACTTGCAAAACCAATATCGGGTCTTGTACAAGTCATGGCATACATCGAGCACCAATTACCCTAGAATACTCAAGTTGAGATACGCCTTGCCATGATTAGGCATCGACTTCTCACAGTATCCATAGGTGTACTCACTGGAGTACAATCAAAGTAATTGAATTTCCTCGCACCTTCTCAATATAATGAGACCGAGAGATAGAAATTCTATTACTTTCATGTTTAATCCTTATACCAAGGATAACATCAGCCTCCCCATGTCTTTCATGGAGAACCTTGATGACAAAATTCCTTTGTCGAGTCAACTCGATTTTGGTCGGTGCAAAGATCAACATGTCATCAACATATAGACAAATGATGACTCCTTTACAGTTCATCAAATTTGCTATATACACATTTGTCGACTTGGTTAAGAACATAACCACTAGACAAAACCACTTCATCAAACTTTTGATGCCATTGCTTAGGTGCTGCTTAAGTCCATAAAGAGACTTAATCGGTTTACACACCTTGTTTTCATTGCGAGCATGATGAAGCCCCGAGGTTGGTTCATATAAACCTCCTCTTCCAATTCACCATTCAAGAAAGCTGTTTTACATCCATCGATGAATAACCAGATTGTGAATAGATGCCATTGCAATCGGCGAGCCTTATGGTATCGATCTGAGCCACGTGGGCATAAGTATCAAAATAGTCTATTCCTTACTTTTGTTTAAAGCCACGAATAACTAATCTAGCCTTGAACTTTTCAATAGTTCCATCTACCTTCATTTTCCTTTTGAAAATCCATTTGCAACCCGAGGTTTGCAACACGGTGATAGATCAACCAACACCAGTGTTGTTGCCCATGATGGAATCCATCTCATCATTGATTGCTTCTTTCCGAAAGCAATATCCGGGACTTCATTGCTTCTTCAAATGTCTTGGGATCATCCTCAACAATGAAGCAATAGGAGTATTGGTCCGAAACCTCATCCTTGTTCCTTCAACTAAGTATAGTTGAAACTTAGGTCCAAATGACTTTGGAGTCCCGACCCTTTTGCTCTTCCCGAGCACGAGTTCGAAGTTGTCAACCACAACCTCATCGGGGACCACCGATGGTTCACCATCAAGGACCTCGATACACCAAAGTCATGAGTTCCATTAGGAATCCTCGACTTGGTCTTGGGGCCGATGAGAATCTATTCTCATCAAAGTCCGCATCCCTTGATTCAATTATTGAGTTAAGCGAAACATATTCATTAGGTTCAATAACATAGAACCTAAAAGCCTTGGAATGCTCAAGCATATCCAACAAAGATGCGATCAATGCCTCTTTCACCCAAAGTCTTTGCTTTGGATCGTGGAGTCTTACAATGACCTACAACCCCAAACCTTGAGATAATTCAGGTTGGGTTTCCTTTTAGTCCAGAGTTCATAAGGGGTAACCTTGTTCCTTTTATTTGGAACCCTATTTAATAAATAGCAAGTCATTAACATAGCTTCACCCCGAACCCTGACTCGATCTGAATAGGACAACATGGAATTAACCATCTCCTTGACCTGTTTTTCCTTTCGAAATACCATTTCTTTGAGGAGTATAGGGCGATAGTTTCATGGACTATTCCAACAGATCGAAATCTTGGTATCCATGTACTCACCTCCCTATCGGTCCTTAATCTTTTGATTAAAGACCCAGTTGTAATTCAACTTCGCTTTTAAACACTTTGAATTTATCTAATGCTTCATCCTTGGTATGTAACGGATATACATAACAAAATCTAGAAGCATCATCAATAAATGTCACAAAGTACTTCTTATTCCTCAAAGAAGGAGTGGCATGCAAATCACATGCAGTCATGTGAATAAGCTCAAGATCTTAGTCTCACGACTAACACCACGAAGGGTTTCTTAGTTATCTTGGTCAACATGCAAGTTTTACACTTTTCGGTGTCCATGTCAAAAGCAGGATTAAACCATCCCTAGACATATCTTGCATTCTTTTATAGTGAACATGACCAAGTCTAGCATGCCATGGGGTAGAATCGGTTTTATCATATGTGGTCACAAAAGTCAAATAACATCGTGGTGGTAATATTAAGCTGAACATTTGATTACATAAATAACCAAAACCAATAAAAACACCACATTTAGAAAGAACAAATTTATCGATTCAATAACTTGTTTATATCCATGATTATTCAAAACACTACTTGAAACCAAGTTCTTCACGATATCGGGAACATGAATAACATTAAACAAAATTACAATCTTTCCGAACTAAACCTAAGATCTACACAACCACGACCATGCACCAAGGTCGTTGACTCATTTCCCATGTGAAGAATAGAACCATCATTCGATGACTCATAAGTCTTGAAGCGACTTCTATCTTTACACACATGAACTGTTGCACCGAGTCAACCCACCACGCAACATCATCATCACCGCACATAAAAGATTCAGATACATATGTAACATAATAAATGAAAAGACTTATTAAACATATTCGACCTTTCGGTGAGTTGGTGAACCACCACCCCTGAACCATTAGTGCACGATCCATTGGCTTTACCACCAATTTTAACACCCTTGCGGTCCCTTTTAATGTGACCCGGTCTTGCATTTTCCAACAAGTAGGTGTTGCCTTCTTGTTAGGATCGCCTTGTGTTATCATGAAATTTGCGTTTGCCTTTGTTGTCATTGTACAGGTGGAGTTGTTATGCTCCACCATATTGACAACAGATGGTCCAAGACATTGCCGCTCTTTGGCTTGTCATTATCACGCACTTTGAGAGATTCCTCAATGTGCAAATGACCGCCTAACTCAACAAGAGTTAACTCCTCCTTCATATGTTTCAAGGTATGCTTGAAATCTTTCCATGAAGGAGGAGTTTCATCAATGACACAAGAGACTTTGATAGCCTCATCCATGTTCATTTGGTGTTGTGTAAACCTTCCAAGTATTCCAAGAAGTTCATTGTATTGTTCCATAACTGGTCTTGAATCGGTCATTTTGTAATTTGTGAAATTACTAACAAGGAACTTCTTACTGATGCATCCTCAACCATATATTTGGCATCCAAGGAATCCCACAGTTCTTTGGAAGATTCAAAGTTCGATAAATATCAAGCAGAGAATCGGACATACCATGAGAATAAGACCTCTGCATATGTAGTCATCATTCTCCCACTTGCTCCTCCTCACGATCCGATCCATGGTAGCATCATCACCATCATCGAATTGGAGTAGTCAAGACATACACCACACTCATGCTTGACGGCAAGAAGTGCATCTTCTTACGCCACCTCCTAAAGTCCACCCTTGAAACTTGTCCAGCTTAGCAAAGTTTGAAGCCATGTGTTTCATTGCGGCGGTTGCCATTGATTATCACAAAATAGTTTACTTTGATTGTTGGTGTCGGTGTCCCAAAGAAATAGGTAAGATAATCAATAAGCATTCGTGAGAAACAACAAAGGGTCGTGATGAATGATACCACTGGTGGTTACTGGATATCACTTGGAATCGTGTAATCACTTTCCAAAGTAAACTATTCGACCTAATGCCGGGTATCACGAATATCTACTTGGGATAAGACCAAATGCGATTAGAAATTAGGCACAATTCTATAACCCTAGCTTATAAGTGTTTAGTGTTTTACGTGTGTTCTTCATGCATGTTCGATCTCCTATTTATAGGAGGTTACTCTTGACCGTTCAATGGAATTATGAGTATTAATCGGCCCATTAATAGCCTCGTAATCATCCCCATTATAGCCAGTTAGTGGTTACATGACCAATTAAACGTGGTCATAATGATGCGGTTGTAATCGTCATTTATTAGTACTTATTTCAAGACTTTCATAGTGCTTTCGGTGGTTACACCGCTTGATTGAAACGCCACCGCTTGAAGATAAACACAACTTCGGTGAGATACCACCCGGTGGAAACACCACTCGGTGGAACATCGATCTGTGGAATCGCTTGGTGGAAACACCGATAATCGATGTTAACCACAACAAGATTTTCACCAAGCACTACCAATACATACCACTATTAGAGTCGAGTGTTCATGGACCTTATGGGTGTACCTCCGCACCTCCTAACCCATTACAAGGTGTGAACCATCCCACAAGTGCACTAAATTTTCCAACAATATAGTCATACTTGTTCATGCATATACTATATGTAGCAAAATGGGTAGTTGGGTTTCGTCAAATGGGTCAATTTTGAGTTGGGCCAAAACAGATTGGGTTAACCAAAGAAGCATTTGGGTAAAAAAGGCTCCATAATTTTTTTATAACGATTAGAACAATGTCCACTTTTCATTTAAGCCAAATTAATAACAACAATTTTTCCCATTTTTTAATAGACCCAAAAACTAAATCGAACCTTTAATAATATAATTACAGAGAGGTTATGTATTAAATTTAGAGATATATAAATGAAGCTATCTTGCTTGGTTAAGCAAAGCCTTGCTTCCCACCCAAATGACCCGGATCGAATCCGGGGGTGACAAATTGGTGATATATATTACCAATGCCACGCCAGCACCACCTCGTTGGTCCACGCATGCGACCCGACTTGACCCATTGACCGACCGGTTGACCGACCCGACTTGACCGTTGACCGACCCGACCCGATGCCACGTGGCACCTCTCGGTGGTGACACGTGGCGTTAACCGACTTTGTTGGCCGGCTAACCACAAGGACGATTTATGCAATTAACTTTGGGGACCGACGGTGCAAAATTTATTAACGAAGGACTAACAACGCAAAATACTTAACGGACTTAACTAACGACCATCCAAAATAGGGACTAAAAGAGTGCAACGTTTCAAAAATAGGTATCTGTGGGGTAATTAAAATGACTTAGGGACTAAACTTGCAATATGGGCATACCACAGGGACCATCCGTGTAATTTTGTCTTTTATTTGCGATTTCGTTTGTTTTCATGACTCTTCTGTTTGATGTGTTAGGTTTTTCAAGTTTTCCAAAAATGGAGCATCGGACTAGACTGTGGGTTTATAAGTTCTGATGATATTGACTACTTGAAGAAGAGTATGTTGGAAAAGGAAATGAGGATTCTTCCAACTGTTGAAGATAAATGGGTGTCGTTGCATCAATCACCCGGTCTCATATGTTGGTGCGATGATGAGCAGCTAAGAAAGGAATTCATGAACGCGAACAACATTGATTTTCTATGTTTGGGGGATCTTAATAACGAAGAAAAACAGTTGCTTCAGGATAAAGTTTCTGTTTTATTTCGGAGACTGGGAATCCCTTCTCTTTCTGAGGTACTCTCTCTCACACACACGTACGCACACACATACACACACAATTCTTAAACTCACACACCTTATACTAAATGGGCGTGTCTGTCTCAAAACGGGTCATCTTATAGTGTTTAAACACTTTTTGTCATGTTTTTAGAGTTTTTAAACAGTTAATGTTTGACTTTGACTATATCTAAAAGATATTTCAATGTGAACAAACTAAGGAGAATATGTGTACATTATTGTTAACAATAGGTCAATAATGGATGTGATCCACTAATGATACTAGGATCAATCGGTCGAAAATGGATGTGTTTTACTAATAACTGTAGGTACTTTCTTTGTAGGTCGTGACCCGTGAAGCAATATACTATGACCTGGCAGATAATAGTTATAAAACTTCATTGGTGAACTGGGCTCTCCCATATGCGCAGCGATACATTTTTAGCATCCATCCAACTGAATACTCAGAACTCAAGCTTTCTGGATTTGACAACCTGCATTCTCTGCAAATTGTGGTGGTTGAGAAGTTGTTATACAAGAATGTCATAAAGAAATATGGGATTGAATCTAATAACCTATGTGAGTGTAATTGTCTTCTACAAGACAACGTCCTGTATGCAACCCAAAAATCCGATTCTCACCCGCTTTTCATGGAGCTTTCTCATCTTTTACTTGCTGGAATTCACGAGTTGCATTTAGCCAATTTCCTTTACATGATCACAACAATGGCAAAATCAGGTTTACAGAGGAGAAATGGAATTCTTTATTACAAATAGCCAAAAGCTACCGACTCTTCCAAGTGAAGAATCACAGTGGTCGTTAGTGTCCACGTCATCACCAGAAGAAGGTTTAAATCCTCCGGAGTTAACTACCACCAAGAAATTTGAAAAAAAATCAAGTTGGCCACCTGTCCATTGGAAACTCGCACCAAGGTTTGAAGATGTATCAAAGACGAAAGATGTTACTCACGCTGGAATTAGTTGGGATGTTACAGAAGGATTACATGAAAGTGGTGATGACTGGATCATCGAAGAAAGTCTGATCTTGGATGAAGATGAATCTTCAAAAGACCAATCCGAACCTGTAATTAATAGGGATATAGTTTCTTCTGATATGGGTGTTGGATCCAGAGATCAATCACATTATGGAAAGAGTATACAATCATCTGATATGAATGCTGGATCTTCTACGATAATCACATATGAAGGTCCTGCCTTGACGACAACTTTGATGATCTTGGAAGATGATGAATCATCAAAAGACCAATCGGAGTCTGGAATTAATAAGGATGTAGTCTCTCCGGATGTTGGTTTCAGAGATCAATCACGCTACATAAAGAATATACAATCACCTGATATGAATTCTGCATCTTCTGCAATAATCAGATATGATGGAAAGCATACATTTAGCCCACAACATGTCACTGGGAGGACTGGAGAACGTGTGGCTTTCAAATACTTTTCTGAAAAACTCGGTGACAAAATTGTGAAATGGGTCAATGAGGACAAAGAATCGGACTGCCGTATGATATAGTTGTTGAAGGTAAGGATGATAGCAAGGAGTACATCGAAGTTAAAGCAACCTCACTTGCGGAAAGACTGGTTTTGTATAAGTGTAAGAGAGTGGCAGTTTGCTGTTGAAAAAGGTGATTCTTTTTGCATTGCACGTGTTGTTTTATCACATGGAAAATTGGCTCAGATCGTAACCTATAGAAATCCAATAGAGTTATGCCAGTCTAGGCAGCTTCAGCTGTGTATACGGTCAGCAAAGTAGTAAAAGTTAAAATACTTGGCATGTCTGATAATTAGCTTTTGTAAAATTATGGGTTGTATATAATACAAATAAGGTTTTTTTGTTGCTACAATGGAATTTTGGAAACCATACCATCTGTTAATGTAATGTTTTCCTAATTAAAATATCCATACCATCTGTTATATAACATGTTTTTTTCATGGTTCAGTCACTAGCTGATCTGGTTACCTCTCCTAAAAAAACTATAACTTGTTCAGAGTGCAGATAGCACCAAAATTGAGCAAACCGATTGGTTTTGATTTTGGGTTTTGTAAAAACTGAATATTTTGGTTCGATTTCGTTTTCGGTCAAAAACCGACCCAAACTGAACCGTACTCACCCATACATGAAATAGTGTGTGAAGCGTTTAACTGAGCATAATTAACATCTGATATTTACGTACATGATAATGTCACATTACAATTTTCAAGCACTTGGCCACTAATGATGTATAGAGAGAGCGTTGTGTATGGTGCAAACAATGAAGTTCAAGTGCAAGAGGGAGTCATGCTCTTTGAGTTGCGAAAAGAGTGAATGAAAAGAATTTAAAATCATGTTTTTGAGTTATAATAACAAAAAGAAATGTAATATTTTTATAGTTGCACCCTTAACAACAACAACGACAATACCTGATTCCATCAAGGTATGAGGAAGGACGCGTACTTCTACTCGAAGGTGGAGAGAATCTAGCAACAGCGTGTGCGATTTAATTTGTGAGCGATTATGCATTCACTATGCTAATACTTGGTAACCATCAAGTTAATCGTTTTTGATCTAGAAATATTAGAGTTATGGATATGGATAACTTGAAAAAAGTTTTGTGCTACAAATACCATGACACTTCCTAAGTCCGGTTTCAACCTGTCTATATATCACATCATACGTAACACAATTAGTCAATTACACAACTGTTGATATGGTGAACCATGTAAATACTCTGTCATTCATTATTCATTCGTGCTTTTTGTCTACTAAACACACGGGAAAACAAATAAGCATTTACACACAAAAAAACATGAGAATTTAACGTTTTCAAACCATATATAACATGATTGACCTATTTTATCTTTTTTTTTCGAATAAAAACATTTCACTCATCACTCGTAATAAATAGAATAAACTTGTATTAATTGACTTCGTGGTTACAAAACCCGATGATTCACATCTTGTAATGTCTAGCTCCTTACCGGTCTTTTATTTTTTTTATAATATCTGCCGTTCAAAAAATAAAAATAAAAAAATTACAAACTGTGATTGCAAAAACCTCTTCAAAAACCGAAAGTATTATAAAATAATCATGCATAATCGTATGTAACCGTATAATATATCTTACTAATCATATGACTAAATTATAGAATTATCGCCCAACAGAATCTCCGGGCTAGTTCTGAAAATACAAAAAACATAAAAACAGCATTGTCAAGATATAAAATCAACATTACGTAACTAACATTTTAAAATAACTAATATTAGTTTGAAACTCATACTTCATTTCAACTTCTTGTTTGTTATGCCTTTCGACTTCTTCGCAAGGAAAATTCTGCAACCAAAATATACAATGACGTAGCAATACCATTCAAATACATTGCAAGTTTATTGTTGCACATATAATCAACGTATGTTTCTCATAGCACAATATCATGTTCCTATACACACAAAGTAGACTCTAGAGTGTTTCGTATGCATGTCAAATACAACTTCATTGAACTCGCCTGTAAAACGTAACATGTTATATTGTTTTCAACACAAAATCAAATAAAGGGACATTCATTTGATAGATCTCACACTACTGATTTATCAAATTTGTGAATTATAACGTTAAACATTAGAAAAAATAAAAAGAAAAAAAATGTCCGACCTGCCGGATTCGAACCAGCGACCTAAAGATACCAGTTGAACAACTACAGTCTTCCGCTCTACCAACTGAGATAAAGTCGGTTTGTGTTATTATTACAATATAATAAAATAAATCTATACAAATTAGTTATAGTTTTCTAATAAAGGTGTTTATAATTTGATTTATCTTTATTCATTTTGTGTTTTGTGAGACACCATTTATTTTGAAAGGGATTTGTTACATGTCTAACCAATGTTTTAGTTCTAGTTTTATAATTAGTGAATGTGAAACAAATATAATTTCGACTTTGGTTCCTTATAGAAAAGTCATTTTGTTTGAAACTTATTTTGAACCGGACATGATTTTTTCTTGAAGACCGTATTTTAGGCAATGTTTTATCGTTTTTTATAAAATATTAGAAAAGTATCAGTGCATAATGACGAGATTTTATAATAGCAGATAATTATAATTGCGATATTTTAATTAAATCTTTCGTTTAATGTTTATGTATACGTCGTAAAATTATTAAAATGTAACGTTTATGAAAACCCACAAATAGAGACTTAAAGAAAAGAAGAATTACAAGATCAGAATGTGAATGATTATATATATCTAATTAGTTGTGACTACTAGCAATATTAGGCAAAAAATAAAAAACAAAATTAAACACATAAAAGTTGCTTTAGGTATATAACATTATTCATTTTTAAGTTTTTAAGTTTTAAGAAAAATCTTTTCTTTTTATTAGTAATCAATTAAGCCGGTATTCATAAAGTTCAAATATACTAAAGGTGCTTGGGTTTAACGATTTTTTCAATATATTTTCTTTTTATTATTATTATTATTATTATTATTATTATTATTATTATTATTATTATTATTATTATTATTATTATTATTATTTTGGTGTTGGTCACGTTTTGAAAATGATCCATACACTTTAATAGAATATTGAAAATGGTTTGTTATCTTTGTCCTTAGACTTGAGATGCAAGCAAGTTACATTATGTGTGATATCATTTTTGTAAGTATCATAAAACAATATCTGAATAAGGTAGTTATAAAAGCTATATTTCGGAGTGATGTGAAGCAACATCCAAAACCCTTGTAGTCAATAAAGGATTTGTTACTCCACTTGATATGTGCGAAAAGATACCATGGCGCCTCTCCGTTTAATCGGATAATTGTTTGGCCAAACCCAAGGGTAATGCAAGATGATTCTTGATTACATTTGGTATATCCGAATTAAAATCTATAACGAGATTCTAAATGGTTAAACTATATGGAATGATTTAAGATCCATATCCATGGTTTAACGGTATCTATAACAAAGGATGATTAGAGCAAGACATTGAATGACCATGCTCTTGAGAAACTTTTACGAAACTATTCTCTCGGACACTTTTAGTTAAAAAGCGAGTGAGCGTTTGCTAAGCGTTTCCGTCGTTAGTTTTGTGTGCCATTCGACACACCAACTCCCAGTGGGGCTGTTGGTTTGTGGAGTTTAAAACACGTAACGACTAGAAGTGTGTGAGCCTATGGGGCGCACACGTTAAACACGAGAGTACGTGTGACGTTTAATACTTGAATATATTAGACCCGTTTTATGCATGCATGAAAGCCCGATCTTATTCACGACTCATGGATTTGTTCTATTTAAAGTGGGTCGGTTTGGAAGCCTTGGGCCTAGTCCTTTTTCTGATCGGGTGATGTTTGGGTTTGTAGCTTGGTGCACTAGTCTTGAGCCCAAGCATATAGAACTTTAAAAGCTTATATATATACAAACCTATTCCATGCAAATCAATCTCTAAAAAACTCACGGTTATATGCCATCCCTAAATTCACCTATTAAATAATCGATCTATCCTAACCAACATGTATATCTGATTGGTTTTATATAAACCAATTAGAATGTGTTTTGGTTTTAATTTTGAACAACCTTACTTGCATGCAATTTTATTCAAGTTGTAAAGGTTTTTCACTTGGTTAAGTCCTTGCATGTTTCCTAGTCAAATTAGATAGCAAGGATAAGGTGTTTTTCTGCTTTGGTACTTATCGGACAGAAGGGAAAAGATATCGGACACTCTTTGTCCGATATCGGGTGTAATGTAAAAACTGTTCTCGGACAGTTTTGTGATCTCGGGCAGAAAATAAGAAATTGTTCTTGGGGTTTTTCTTGTTCGTTGGAATTCAAGTAATTCAAGGGTTGATAGTTTTAAACGTTCTCGACTAGCGTTTATTCGAACGTACTTGGTTTAAGTGTTTGTGTGTGATACTCGTAGAGGTATCTATTTTAGATGCTTAGTTTCGTATTGGTTTTATTGTCCGTTACACTTGCGTTCAAATAGCCACGAAATGTTAGGTTTTCTTTTATCCCTTTTATTAATTAATTGTTATATTAATTGTTGTTTATTAATTATTGTTTATTAATTACGTGTTTAACCTAATTGCGATTACTAGATCCTTATCCGCTGCTTACTCGTAGAGGTTAATGGTTAACAGTTCTAAAATCCCAGCGGTGGCATCACGAGCCATCTCGTTTTTGCGATTATGGGTTGCACGTTCTTATTAATAAACATGTTTAAAAGTCGCATGAAACCTAATTTAGTTATTCTTTTATTTTGTTTTGATAACTATATACTATACTTGTCAATTTTAATAAAAATAACTAGTCACACACAAATTAAATTATATTGTGTTGGGAATTCTACTAAGTAAAATTATCTTTGAATTCTTCTTAGATGGATTCTCATTGAAGTGCAAGGATTCTCAAGAAGAAGTAATTCTTTGAAGTAATAAAACCGTATAGTTGGTTTCTGCAGAGATAGATATTCCGCGTATTCTATAGTTAGTTAGGATATGCATGAGATTTATTGGGAAGTGATAATGTATATCTTATTTAGTTTTATGTTTATACGTTTCTTGGGAAACGGTTTAGGGTTTCTTGTCTATAAAAGGAATACAATAGTATGAATTATGTACGTGTTGAAAAACAAGTTTTAGTATTATTAAAAAGATCCATAGAGGATCAACGTGTTTTTAGTTATTTGTGTTATTACTTGTGTTTGATTTCGCTATAGAATACAAGTTATTGAGGCCATCTTTTAGTGTGTTTGTGATTACATAAGCATAACTAACGATCTACGAGTGCTCGAAGATCTATCAAGGTCTTAGGTTCAACAAGTGGTATCGAGCCTCGGGAGAGTCTATACGATACTAAAACGATCTTTTCTTTACACCCATACAACAAAACAACCTTCACCATGCACGGATCGATGATGAAATTGAAGTCACCAACAACCAAAACAACACATCTCGCAACAACTCGGTCTCAAACAACAATGCAAAGTTCCCATACCTAAAGAAGGAGGAGTATGATTTTGGGCTATTAAGATGCGAAATGGATCTCCAACATTGATTGGAATCTACGGGAAATTATGAAGAAGGGAGCGACTTGAAGAGGCATGTCACGAGATCCCGATGGTACTGTTACCATCGTTCCTCCAAATCTGCGATGAGATATTGGTACATCAAGAGAGAACAAAGTTAGAACTATTCTCCTTGTGTATACACGAGGATCACTTGGTGACTTTCACTACATGCGGGGATGCTAAGGACATATGGATGGCAATCAAGGCTAAGTTTGGTGGGAATGAGGAGTCGAGGAGAATGAGAAATCAATCTTTGAAACAACAGTTTCAAGAATTCCAAATCTCACGAAGAGGAAGGTATCCACGAGGGTATGACAGTTCCATAAGATTTTGAGTCAATTGAATCGGTGAAGGCAAAGCCGAGATAATGATGATTGCAATTCAAAGTTCTTCGATCTTTACCTTCATCTTGGTTGCAAGTAAGCATTGCCTCAAAGCTAAAGGTGGGCTAGATATGCTCACTTTTGATGAACTATACAACAGACTTAAATCTCTTGAGCCTGATGTAAGAAGCCCCTTTCGTTCATCCACTCCTAGTCACACAACATTTGTTGGGGCCTCCTCAAATAAGATGACCTATGCTCCAAGCCCAACTTACTCAACATCATCATCCTACACCACCACTACATCAAATTCTCAACCTAAAACTAGTGGTGTATTGGAAGATGTGATTCACTCTTTTGTTGCTGATTATGACACTCAGGAGCAACTAGCCTTTGAGGACTTTGAACAGGTGGATCCATTTGACATGGAAGAGATAAACTTGAAGTGGCAACTGGCTATGCTCTCAATGAACATCAAGAAGTTTGAGAGTAAGTCTGGGAGAAAGTTTGGTTTCCAGGGAAAAGATCTAGCAAGATTTGACAGAAGGAAAGTCAAGTGCTATACTTGTGGACAGATTGGTCATTTCTCAAGAGAATGCAAGGATAGGAAGGCTGGTGATGAGGTGAGATATTATTCCTATCAGCAGATTCAAAAGGAAGTGGAACTTGAAGGTGGACCTCCACAACTCTTGTCACTATGGATGACCATGTCATTGGAAGGTGCATGAGCATGAGAATGATGAAGGTCACAGTTCGAGAATATTGGATTCTTGCAAGTCGTACTTGAGAGGATAGGCATGATCAAGTTGCCTTGATGGGCATCTCTCAAGTACATAATTGTGTTTTGGTTGTAGTGAAAGATATAATGAACTTAAAGAAGCCTATGATGAATTGAAACCTAAATATAATGAATGTTATGTCAAAGTTGAGGCTTATAAACAGGCTTTAAAACATTAGAAAGACAAAAATTTGGTTTCAAAAGAATCAAGGCCTATGATGAAAAGATAAGGGTGTTAGAAAGTGATGGAATGTACTAAAATTGATTTAAGCGACCGAGAAAGAAAAAGGCGATGTAGTTTACGAAAACCAAGTGCTAAAAGAGAAACTAGATGAGGAAGTAGCTAGGCATAAAGAATGGTTATTGAATGGTAACAAGTTAGCTAGTCATATCTATGCTAGTCAAAATCCTAATCTTGCAATAGGTTTAGGCTTTAAGTATGTAGGGATAGAAGCTAGGGATGACACACGTAAATCTACACCGCAGGATTAGCTAATTTTGTAAAGAGGGTAAATTGCATCTTTGTCGTGGACCTATTAGAGGTGAACATATGCCCATTGACCTTTCCATCACTGTTGACTTTGATGGATCACACCATCTTTATGGCAAAAGTCAAAGACTTGCGGACCTTGATTCTTCATCTAATGACTTTGTCTCTTGTTACGGCGGTGACAAGTCCTCGACCAGGGTCTACTACATATACGAGTTGTGATTCAAGTGATAAGTCGGACCTTCCCAAGACCTCACCCAAGCCTACACCCAAGACTACCTACAAGCTTTGTTAGAGTTCTTTGTTGAGGAATCAACTTCAAGGCAGTTTCCTCACGAAGACTTGTCTTTTAATTCTTTGCAAAATAATGTCTTTAAGTCTGTTAAAACAATTTTGTTAATGTTTGTGGTTTGAATGCTTTTGCTTGTAATTAGACATCTTTCACTTTGAATAAATCTTCTAAAAAGAAGACATGTTTTGTTTGTGGAAGTAAATTTCATTTGATTAAGGATTGTAATTTTCATGAGCAAAGAATGGGTTTTGTGCTAGTCAAAGAAACCTAGACTAATGTGGAAAATGTTAATGATATACCATCTTTTGTTCCACAAGCAAATCATAAACCTTCTCCATTTGCTTGGAGAAGATCATTGCTAGACCATATGTGAGACCAAATAGTTCATATTTTCAAAATGGTTATTGGCACCGGATGTGTTGACTCAATGTATGATGGGAAGGGATATAGGGATACTCTTTGTGAAGCCTCGTGAGTTGTTCTTGGACTAAAGGGACCTAATTTTCAATGGAAACCCAAGAACAATGGTGGATCTTATACATCCGCATGGCCTAACTCTAATGATCCTGAAGCGGGGCTAAAGTCGGTGATGACTTGAGCCTCCATAGTGTACTAATATTACAGTATATTTTTGTTGTTGTTGTAGGATCATCCTCTTAAGCATAAGGAAGTTGGCATTGTTGATAGTGGTTGTTCCAGAAGCATGTCAGGAAAGAGAGAAATGATGCATAATTTCGTACCCATAGAAGGAGGAGGCACCGTGACTTTTGGTGGAAGTGATGGTAGAATCACTAGGAAAGGCACCATCAAAACACCTCAACTGGATTTTGAGAATGTGTACTACGTAAAGGAACTGCAACACTTCAACTTGTTCTCAGTCTCACAAATTTGTGACACCAAGAACAAAGTATTCTTCTCTAAGGATGAATGTCTTGTGCTATCTAAAGACTTCAAACTACCAGAAGATACATCAATTCTGCTGAGAGTTCCTAGAAATCACAATCTATACACATTCAACTTAAATGATGTTCAATGAAGGTGACCTAACTTGTTTGGTGGCTAAAGCATCCACGGATGAGTCTACAAAATGGCATATAAGGATGGCTCATGTGAACTTCAAGACCATCAACAAACTTTACGAACTTGGTCTAGTTGAAGGACTTCTTCCAAAGTCTTCACCAATGAACACAAGCGTGTTGCATGCAACAAAGGAAAGCAACACGAGCCTCATACAAAGCCATTACAACATGTGAGCACTATTTGAGAACCTTTTCGGTTCTGCATATGGATCTCTTTGGTCCAACCCAAGTCAAGTATTGATCACAAGTATTTTTGTCTCGGTAATCACCGATGACTATAGCGGTTTTGTTGGGTATTCTTTACGAGGACTAAAGATGAAACATCTCAAGTGTTGAAAGAGTTCATTACCCTTGTTGAAAACCAGTTGAACAAAAGGTTAAAGGAATTCGGTGTGATAATGGGACGAGTTCAAGAATCTTTGTATTAATAGAACTCAGTAAGTCTAAAGGGATAAAAGGGACTATAGCACTCAAGAACCCCACAACAAAATGGGGTAGTGAAAGAAAGAATATGACCTTAATAGAGGCAGCAAGATCCATGCTTGCGATTCTAAATTACCTACTATGTTTTGGATCAAGCGATTAGCACAACTTGTTATGTCTTGAGCAGGTATCCATTACTAGACCTCATTTCAAGACACCTTATGAACTTCTCACAGGAAAGTTCCTGCTATTCATTACCTCAAACCTTTTGGATGTCAAGTGACCATTTTGAACACTAGTGATCCAGGTAAATTTGATGAGAAAGTCGATGAGGGGTATATTGTGGGTTATTCACTCATAGTAAGACTTATAGGGTATCTGATTTGATTGCTAAGAAGATTGAGGAGACTTTGAACCCGAGATTTCTAGAAGATAAACCTAATGTTCAAGGACAAGGTCATGTCTGGTCTTTTTTAGTTTAATGTATTTTTGGTCAAAAGTTGTATAGGATAACGAGAAAAGTAAAAGGTCACAAACAGCTTTTTGGACAACAGCTTTTATTATCTCATACTCTCGTATACTTTTTGTATCATATTCGTGAAAACTTTTGATGGTTTATGGTCAAACTGGGTCAAAAAGAGGGTCTTTTGTGTCAAACTTTATGGGTTACTATGAATCTGGACAGATTCTTGGTCGAAATACATCGCCGGAAAAAGTCAACATGGGTCAAAACCCTAAACTTACGCATAAGGAGAATCTACAGTGAAAGTTACGCGTAGCTGTGAAGTTACGCGTAAGAAATGGTTTACTCATATGCTTTACGCATAAGACCAGGGTTACGCGTAACTTAAGTGTTTACGCATAAGCAAAAGAGGTTACGCATAACCAAAACCATGTTTACGCCTATGCAGAAACTTACGCATAAGGTTTTGTATAAAGCCTACGCATAAGGAAAATGAAAGAAAAGTTACGCGTAAACTTGACTGAACCTTGACCACGACCATAAACATACCAAATACCAATCAGACTCATCTTCGACTTCAGTTATCTACATCATTAGTCAAGACTCATTTGGTTCGACTGTCATATTCACGCCACAGCCAAACCATGAAACAAACCCATATCCATTACATATCAACTCCGACTCTCAGTATCTCGTCTCCTCATAACACAATCTAGACTCGGACTAATTATTAAAACAAATACAAATCTCAGATTTTTTTCGTGTGTTCCCAAAGCATATAAGACCCCTTGAAGGCCATTCAAACACGAAAAATATTAATCATCACCGATCATATGTTGAAGTTTAACTTCATTTATTATCCGAACCTTTCAAAGATGGAACAAAACAATTTGTTTCCTTCCAATCTTTTGTTCATTTATTACATGAATACACAACAATCAAAACCTACGAGACCCTTGGATCTTGAAGCTTGTCAATTAGATTCTTGATTCGTATGGTAATGAAACGGAATTAATCAAAATCTGATGGGTTTCATGTGATATCCTAATTGAAGTGTTCGGTTCTCGATTCATAATGGAGATGAGATGGGATTCCTATTGTTGATGTTGACTGTGGTGAGAGAGAATATTTAGAAAAAGAGGCGTATAAAACTATTAGTGTGATTAGGGTTAACGTCAAATGAAAGTAACAGGTTATATCATTTGGTGATTGGGCTTTGAATCATGTATTGGATATTATCTTAAGTGGATTGTGGGTTGGTCGTTTATGGGCTTTGTATTCTACATGGGCTGAGATGGATAATTGTTGTCATTTGTGATGGGCTGAAATGATTGGATAAACATATTAATGAACTAAAACGGCGACCGCATGTGAAAAACGTGGATATTAATGAGCTAAAATTGTTGTCTCACGATGTTCAAATTGAATCTTATCAAAATTTAATATTCAAACTTTATATTTGGATATAATATTTTTGATAATATTTGAAAATGTGTGGTATTTTTGGTATGACAAATTTTCACGAGGATACATTTTTGACAAGATCGGGATAAACCATTATCATAGTTCATTTTAACCGTTAATGAAGGCTAGTTTTGGGCATTTAACCGCAAGATGTGACTACGGCGTGAATTCTTTATTATTTATTTGAGGTTGAAGTGGGATATCACGGATGCGTGTACTTAGTATCTGAAGATATCGGGGTTGGTTGGATGCATGATTCTTCGAGATCCTTGTTCGAGCTTTAAGCGGTACGAATGACAAAGACTTGAGTTATCTAGTTGAACCTGATGTAAGGAGTTATGTTGTTGTGCTCACAACTTATAACTATCACTTTTAAGGAGTTACGTTGTTGTGCTCAAGTGTCACACTAAGGTGTGGATAATTTGAGAAACTTTAAGTTTACCTTTTTCAATGGAGTTAAGAAACGTGGTTCTTCGTCGACAATAGTGCAAGTTTTCGGTCTCAAGTTCGTCATATTGGGTTTTCTCCATCGTAGTCACTACAAAAAGCCGTCCGAATGATAATGGGGTCGGTAAAGAGTTAGGCGAGAAGAGTATACACGAGTAGAGAAGTTTTTATCGTTGGTGATTCTCACAAGATATTTATGGTACTTCACACTTGTTCGATTAATTGAACATACATGGTTTCGATGTCTCCAATTTCATCATCAACATACGTGGTGTATGATTCGATTCGTTGAAAACATCGGGGAAGAGAGTATAGGTGTTCCTTGCTTCTTTGATGTTTTTGGATATTTTTCGAAAACCCGTTTCCTTTCATGAATTTCTTCAATCGGGGAAGAAATGAGACGATTTGTGGTTCAAACGTCTCACTTTGGTGTTATCGTCTCACTTTCACGAGTTATCGTGTGTGAAGATTACCTAAATAGGATGTCATGATGCCTTACACGGTCATTTTATCGAGTAATTGCAGATTAACCGGTAACTACTATTCGATAGACCGCAACATTCGGGGAAGTTGTTTCATTTCGTCTTTCGTGGTCATTTGGTGTGAAGCATCTACATCGTGAGAAGATCTTGTTGATTTCTTGCATGTTACCCCGAACGGATTTTCCGCAACAAGTCGATTACCTTGTGTGGTTTATCGCTCATCTACAAATTCATTGCGTCTTGAAAACTTCAAAAGTTAGAGGAAATGTTCACTACATCAAAGTTTGAATCTGTGAAGACAGTTGTCGGTTTGGGGAAGTCGATTGAAACTTCGCCAAAAGGAGTGTACGGAGAAGTGCTAAAGACATGCGGCATGAATTGGGGAAGTTAATCCAATTTATGCATATTACATCATTTGCCTACAAGTGAAGAAAACGGTTCTCAAGTCAAGGTACCGAAGAAGACAAAGAGCGTAACCTTTCATCATCCTCGGACTTGAAGAGCTTATGAAGACCTTTCTTTATTTGTTTTCTATATTTGTAGTAAATGTTGTAAGTAATCCCTTATGTCGTCCCATTGGGGAAGATTGTTGGAATCGCTCCTAACTCGTAAATGGAACGACATTGACGGGATTACTATTTCTATCTTTGTTACCTCAAACACATGGGCTTGTTATGTCAATTACCCATAGATGTATGTGTTTGGGTATATAAACCCTCCATACTTCCATGGAGGGTGAGCATCATTAGTGTAACTTTCCTTTCATTAATAAAACACACCGCTTGTCTCCTTCTCTCTTGTTTCTCTCTAACTTGAAGATGGGTTTCTTCCATCTTCTAAGACCTCCCGATTCATCATATCAACCATAGAAACGATCCTTACACTTTTGACCTGGATTACTTAACTGATTACTTGGGTTATTCTAGACATGTGGCTAACCAAAATGCAGGTACACCAGAGTCTCCAACTGACTATGCAGGTACCATGGATGCTGACTCAGATAGTGAGTTTGAGGATGATGAACAACCTATTATTGTACCTTCCTTCTCCCCTAACCATTTTGCAGGTGATAATTCTAAATTTACTTTTGATGAGAGTGAAGATGAGTCACACTATGCAGAGGACCTTGCTAGGCTTAAGAAACAAGAACATGCAAACTAATCTAGAAGTTGAGAGGCTTGGTGGGAGGTTGCAAGCGAAGCGGTCGGTGGAAACCATGATTCTTCCGACGGTGATCCTGTTTCTCCCAACATCACCAAATCTGCATTAGCCTGCTTGCTTTCTACTCCCATTTCGCTCGTGTGTCCACGGACTTTGGAGAACCATATACGCGATTTCCAAGTCCTTCAGATCTTGGTAATCATCAACCCAAAGCTGAAATCTTCACCTCACCTTCCTATGACAATGATTTTGAACCAATTGTGACTAATCTTGATACATCCATTGAAGTCAACCCCACTGCTACAAAAAGAATCAACATTGCTCATCCTTAATCCAATGTTATTGGTGATCCTCTAGCACCTGTTAGAACTAGAAGTACTGTGACAAGTTCTAAATATGGTCAAGTTGCTTTTCTTTCTTATGTCTCAAACCGACAAAGGGACAATCACACGGACTTTAAGCATTGTCTGCTTTGCTTGTTTTCTATCTCAAGTGGAACCAACCAGTGTTACTCAAGCTCTTGAAGATTCAAGTTGGCTTGAAGCAATGCAAGAAGAGATGCAACAATTCAAGAATCAACAGGTTTGGATATTGGTACCACTACCTGATGGGAAGTTTGCAATTGGGACCAAATGGATTTTGAAGAATAAAAGAGATGCAAGGGGTATTGTGGTTAAAAATAAAGCAAGATTAGTGGCTCAGGGGTTCAGGCAAGAGGAAGGAATTGATTATGATGAAGTGTTTGCACCTGTAGCTAGAGTAGAGGCCATTCGAATCTTCTTGGCCTATGCATCTTACATGGGGTTCATGGTATATCAAATGGATGTCAAAGGTGCTTTTCTGTATGGTGAAATAGAAGAGGAGGTATATGTCACTCAACCCAAAGGCTTTGAAGACCCAAATCATCCAAAACATGTTTACAAGGTTGTCAGCTCTCTATGGACTACATCAGCACCCGAGCATGGTATGCTAGGCTTTTTCTGTGGTTATAGAAGAGGTGCTATTGACAAAACACTCTTCCTTAAGAAGAATTCCACAAACATCATTCTTGTGCAAGTTTATGTGCATGACATTACTTGTTAATTGAGATTGCCATGCGTTTCTAGGACCCACTCAATTGCTTTTGCGATGTATGGGCGATCTAGTATCCTAGTGACGGTCTTATGGTTCTCCGGTTGGGAAGACTCATAAGAGAACTCGGAACAATATGTGTTTTATATTAATGCTTATGCTTATATTTTTGTGATTTCTATATGTGCATTATTACTTGCTTTGACACCTAATTGTATGCAATATGGAATAATACATATCGTAACCATAACATTAATATTGGTCTTTATTTACACGCCTAAATATCATGCTCATTGTGACCGCTATTTGATTCATGGAAAATCGTTTTGTAAAATAAAGTGACCTAATATATGAAACACGTTTTCAAGAATTTAAAACTATACGCTATGGACACTTGGGATGTCTGGCTCACCCACTTGAACAAACTCAAAAGGGGTTCAAAGAGGTGCTCACAATGCATACCGAAAGGATGTCTAGGTTATGCTTGATGGTTACCGGTCCTCTGCCTCCCCGTGCGTTCGATTGGAGCTACCGTGAACCATGATGATCACTACAGATGTCATTACCAAAGTTTTTAAAATTAGAGTTACAAAGTTGTTTTGCATGCTTCTTTGTACATGACTTTTACCACATTTATATGTGCATACCTATTTGTTAATTTTAAGTCTATGCCATCCAACTATGAACATATGCATTTGGATTGACTTCTCCGGTCGATCTAAGGGCCTTTCCAACCCATGGTATTTATTTCTCACTGTTCGGACCTATGGTTATTTTTACATGTTCATACTTGGTCGACTTATCTTGAGTTAGCTTGGTCGACCTTGAACCCGAGGCATAAGATGAGAACTAAACATGCTTTTGACATTATTACTTGATACTAATGCCTTAAACAGTCTCATAAATCTAAGAGTTGCATTATGCAATTAACGCCGTCGCTACCTCTTGTCCTATTTTTTTATACACCTTTGGTCGGACCTATGGTAATTAAGTGGGGTTGCAAGATGGATCTTAGTCTTAATTAGTAATTAATTGGGTAGTTAATTCTTTTAAGAATGTAATTATCGAAAATACTAGAATTGAACTTTTATGTTACGATTAATTGTGTTATTGCATCATAATTGTAAACAAAGTTGTTTTTCTTGAAAGACAAACTTGGTCTCTTTTCCTAGTAAGAAGAGTGAGACTTATTCCTATATTTTCTCCTTAGTGGACTAACTAAGATAGGATTCCAAATTGATAAACTCTTTTATGATCTTTCATTAGCCTTTCGTGGTCTAGAGTTAAGTGAAAGATAGCATATTTTGTGTAACTGGAAACATTGTGTTTAGAGCTACCAAAATAAATAACATCCCGCACTTGTCACGATGTATGAGTTTAAACCGCAAAGAGTAAAGGAATTACAAGCATATTTTCTATGTAATCTTCTTGGACTCTTATTATTCCTAAAGTGCTAATTACCATTGCGGCTATGTAGACGAGAAAGGAGGAATTGCATGCTAAAGATTCAAGTTAATTGAATGTAAGAATGGCTAGTCCATTGACTACATAAGTAGAACTTCATATACTGCTCAATACCTAAGTACATGCTACTCGTAGGCATTTGAAGAGAATAGGAAAGTATATAAAGCGCTATATGCTTTCTCTCGGAAATGTAACACTTGTAATGTTGACAAATCCGATGGGAGCAATTGCATTTTATTATTGAAATATCATTCATGTAATGTTGTCAATTTCGATGGGAGCTATGGGATTTATTTCTGTTAGTCACCCATATCATTTCAAACTAGCTTTGAAATAATTATTACTTTCCGAATATGAACAACCATTCTTTAAAGGAAAATTGCATTTTATTTTATCGATAACTCGTTTCCTTCCTCTTTGCCGCTCTCAAGTGTTATCTATAAAATAATAATCCACAATTCCTTATTAAAGGTTATGGTTCTAAAACTACTTATGATATCTATGACATTATCATATCGTTTAAACAATCAATCACGTGTTGTTTGTTTTCATAATATGATGTTGTACCTTACACAAGTTGGAGAAATCTCAAAGTGTGTGCAAGGAACAACAATATTATTGGTATCTCTTGACCGCAAGGTAAAGGAAACTAATAATTCTACTAGGACTTAAACCCATTAGATGTTTAATGCCCTACTACATGTAAATAAGGATTCTACTAGGACTTAAACACATGAGATGTTTATTGACCTACTACATTCTAATAATGATTCTACTAGGACGTGAACACGCTAGATGTTTGTTGCCTACTACATTCAAATGTCATGATATAGTGTAAAGATACTTCAACATTTGACTACATGTTTTAGTCAACATAATTTTGGTTATATGATAATGATCATAATTATGAAGTATAAAATTAACTTGAAATTGCTATAGAACTCAAGTGTTTGCGTTTGTGATTACTTTTGTTAATGTAATTATTCTTACATGTTAAGACATAATTATAAAGTCCTTGAATTAATCAATGACTTATAACATAAAGTAGATATAGGAAAATTGTTATGTCTTCTAGTTAACCCATAAACATGAGGCTTTTGAATTATTCAAAGACTTATAATGTATTATTGAAATGTTTTGTTTTCTTGTTAACACATGAACATATAATCCTTGAACAGTTTTGTGTTCTTGTGAACACGTAAACATAAGGTTCTTGTATTGTTCAATGAAAATACATTATTGCATGCACTTGGTTCGTGAATACTTTATATGCAATTTGGCTCGACCCAATTGACAAGTATTTGGTCCAAAGAGAATTAAGTTATCTATAGAATTCTGATATAATTTCACAATTCTAATAAACCATAGGATACCACTTCATTATGGTATGTCTAATGTGTTGGATCAAACCTTATTCATATTGTTTGATTCATGATATCTTTAATTGCTCTACCTCCAAAACATGTCAAGGTTAGAAATTGCGTGTGTCATGGATACACTCAATATAGTTCAAACCTAGAAGGTATTCAAGACAACACATAACCGAAAACCCTAATTCATTAGGGATTTGAGGTTTTACCACTCAAACCAATTGAATCATAAACCCTTTTGGATTTTTGATTTTCTACACTTCTAGCTTGAGGATTGTAGTTTTGTTGTTCTTCTTGGCTTGACGAAACACTAAAACTGCTAGAACTTTTGGTTAAAGAGTGATACTAAATTAAAGTTTTCTATAAACCCTAATTTGAGTTGATGGAAGGAATTCGATTATGTCTTGATTTAAGTTCGAATTTGTTAAAATCTTATAAAGCATTTTATTAACAAATCTTGAGATGAGCACCTAAAATGTATTTTGTGGTTCTTCATAAAGAACAATTTATTGTTGCTTAAATATTTAGTATTTAGAAATTGTCTCTACTTAAGTAAGTGAGTATATACATATCTCAAAGTTTTGAGAACAAAATACTTAACCTTCTAAAATCCACTTAATAATGTCATACTAAGGTTAAACATGAAAATGTTGACGAAGTATAATGATTACTCTTATTCATAAATCCATAAGGATGCCTCATCACTTGAAGTGATATTTTAATATCAATCTTTGAGGGATATAAGTTAGGAGATTATTGTAAATCAGTTAACTACTAAAATACATTATCACATCTTGAATCTGATAAATATTTTAGAACTATGAATGACAAGATGCAGTAAAAGGCAAATCGAGCTTTGAGCTTGATGGTTATTTCGCCTAACAGTTAACCTATGAGGTTGGAATGAGTTTCTTTTGAAGAAAGACTCACAAGGACGAAATTGTATACATATTAATGCATGACATTTAATAGGAAGTTTTTAATCATATTTAAGCAATTGACTGTGATTAAATTTTCTTATATAATACATGTGTTAATACAAATACACCGTAAAAACGTTTATTAATATTTTGCGATCTCTTTGTGTTTTGTTGATAACAAATATAATGTTATCTTAAGTACAATTATAAGGATACATGTTATTTTTGTAAAACATTTACATATAGCCATTTAAATACAAAATGTTGTAATTAATTATTTGTTGTAATAGTTTATTAGGATGGGTAAAACCACAACCCATGGATCATAACCCATACCTGTTGGCTAGATACAATGTATACTTAGATACATTGAATCTAAAGAAAACCATGGACCAACCCATAACCCATGACCCATAACCAAAAACCAATGGGCAAGAGGAGCGTCCCACGGATCCCTAGGATTACACTAGACGGATCCCAGTGGGAGGGATCCGTGGGATCCGGGAACAAGGATGTAAATTGCCTATAAATAGAGAGCCATTTCTTCATTCTAACTCACCCATCTTCTTACTAAATCTCTCAAACACTCTCATTCTCTTCTAACATATAGATCACTTGATCTAGAGAGTTGTTCTTCTTTCTTTCTATTCTGATTCTCATATAGGTCTTTCTCTAAGGCGAGATCATGAGCATTCTTGTTGGGAATTATGCAGTAGGATTTCTAATGTCAATTCTGCCAAGGATTCTATCGAATAGAAGCGTAATCTGCAAGAAGAGATTCTCTTTGAAGTATAAAAGCCGTGCCGTATCTCTCAAGAGTGGAGTCGACTAGATCTGCATGCGCTTTATTAATTACATGCTAACCCATCATTATTCTTGAACCGCCCGAGGTTAGCATGGGTATTATTGTACCGCTCAATATTGTTTAGTGTTTAGCCATTAAATGCATGCTTGCATGCTTAGTCGATTGGGTAGTAATAGTTTAGGTTCCTTGTCTATAAAAGGAACTTCAAAGTATGTAATCGATAACTAAATTCAAACATAGAGTTTCGATTAATAAAAGATCCATAGAGGATCTAAGTGTTCTTAGTTATAACGACTTGTATTTACATTCCGCTAAAGAATACGAGTTGTAGAGATTTTCTATTAGTTTGCTTATGATTACATAGGCAACACTAACGATCTACGAGTGCTCAAGATCATCAAGGTCTTTGTGTTTTCAACAAGTAGTATCGAGCCTCGGGAGAGTCTCTACGATACTAAGAACCATATTTAACCTCACCCCATACAACCAAAAATACATTCACCATGCCGGAACCGATGATGAATCAAGTCACCAACAACAACAACAAGAACACCACCTCTATGCAACAACTTAGTCTTTCCATGGTAAGTTTCTTATCTAAAAAGGAAGAGTATGATCTGTGGACAATAAAGATGCATAATCGGATCTCCAATATTGATTGGAATCTTTGGGAGATTGTAAAGAAAGGAAACAGATCTAAAGAAGACTATCCCGGATCTTGATGGTAAGTTTACCATTGCTCCTCCCAAAACTCTTGAAGAGATTCTAGTGTGCAAAGAGAGCACAAAGTAAGAACCATCCTTCTTCAAGCTATTCCTAAAGATCACTTGGGTGATTTTCACCACATGGATGATGCAAAGGACATATGGATGGCGCTTAAAGCAAGGTTCGTGGCAATGAAGAGTCCAGAGAATGAGGAAGTCCATGCCGAGACAACACTTTCAAGAGTTCAATATCTCGAAGAAGAAGGTATCCACAAGGATACGACGGTTTCATAAGATTTTGAGTCACTAAACCAATTTGAATGCAAAACGACAATGATGATTGCAATTCAAAGTTCCTACGATCTTTGCCTCCATCATGGTTACATGTAAGTATAGCCCTTAAGGCTAAAGGTGGGTTGGACATGCTCACTTTGATGAGCTATACAACAAACTCGAATCTCTTGAACTCGATGTCGAACTCCCTACCGTGCATCCTCTTATGGTCATACTGACCTTTGTTGGGACATCTCACTCCAATATGATGATGCATGCTCCAAGTCCAACTTACTTACCATCATCATCTTACACTCCCACTCCACCATATAACAATCGTCCCACTCCATCATGCTATCAAGCTAAACCGGTAGTATATTGGAGGATGTTCTTCATTCATTTGTTGCGATTATGATACTCAGAAAGATCTTGTCTATGAAGATTTTGAGCGGTGGACCCACTTGATATGGAGGAGATGAAACCGAAATGGCGGTGGCCATGCTTTCGATAGATATCAAAAGGTTTGAAGAGAGGTCGGGAAGAAAGTTTGGCTTCAAGGAAAGGATCTAGCTCGTTTTGACAGGAGAAAGGTCAAGTATTTCTCTTGTCACCGGATGGGTCATTTCTCAAGGAATGCAAAGATAGGAAGAGTGGAGAGGAGCTAACTACAATTCCTATCGCGAGAATCGAAGGAAGCTAGAACTTGACTCTTGTCACCTTGGATGAACAGTCAACTGGGTGCACATGAACTCGTGAATGAGGAAGTCTAGCGATCTGAGAAGCTTGGATTCTTGGCAAGATGTACTTGAGGATAGGCATGATCAATTTGCCTTGATGGGACTTTCTCGTGTACACAATCTGTATATTTGGTTGTAGTGAAAGATACAATGAACTTAAAGAAGCTTATGATACTATGAAACCTAAATACAATGAATGCTATGTTGATAATGAAGCTTATAAACTTTCGTTAAAAATGTTAGAAAGACAAAAGTATGGTTTCAAAAGAATCGATAGCTTATGAAGAAAAATAAAGGGGTTACAATTTGATCTAGATATTGCAAACATTAACTTAAAACGCACCGAAAAGGAAAAAGTCGATGCTATTGTCGAGAACCTAGAGCTTAAAGAGAAACTAGTCGAGAAATAGCTAGACATAAACAATGGTTAATATCGGTGACAATCTAGCTAGAGAAATCTATAGTAGTCAATCGGTGACCTCTGGAATAGGTTTAGGCTTTCAAAAGTTTGTAGGATTGGAAGCTAGGAATGATGGGCGAAATCTACACCGCAGCTTAGAAAATTTTATTAAAGAAGGTGATTTGCATGTCGTCCTGGACCTATTAGAGGTGAATTCATGCCCACCGACCGTCCATTATCATTGACTTTGATGGATCACACCATCTCGTATGGCAAAAGTCAAAAGACTTGCTGGACCCGATGCTTCATCTAATGACTTTGTCTCTTGCTCGACAAAGACAATTCATCGGATCAAGGGTCTACTTCTCATGCCACCGTGATTCAAGTGATAAGTCGACCTTCCCAAGCCCTCACCGAGCCTACACCCAAGCTCGCACCCAAGTCTATCAACAAGCCTTCTAGGGTAGCTTCGAGGAATCAACTTCCAAGACTATTTCCTCACAAGACTTGTCCTTTAAATCTTTGCATAATAAGTCCGTTAAAACAATTCCTTTAATGTTTCGGGTTTAAGTACTTCTACATGTAATAGAACATCTTCTTTGTTGAATAAATCTTCAAAAGGAAGACATGTTTTGTATGTGGAAGTAAATTTCATTTAATTAAGGATTGTGATTTCTATGAGCAAAGATTGGGTGTATGTGCTACTCAACAGAAACCTAGACCAAGTGGACCAATGTTAATAATATTCCACCTTATGTCCCACAAGCAACTTATATTGACTCTCCTTGGAGGAGATCAATGATAGACCTTATGTGCAACCTACTAGCCCATACTTTAAACATGGTTATTGGCCTCGCATATGTTGACTCTATGAATAATGGGAAAGGATGTTGGGGTACACTGTCAAGTCCTCAAAGAGTTGTTCTTGGAATAATAAGGGACACAATTTCAATGGAAACCCAAGAACAATGGTTGATCTTTCTCATTTGCTAGACCTAAATCTTATGATCCACAAGGTGTTCAAGTCGAGAATGACTTGAGCCTCCTTAGTATACTAACATTCTTTTGTATATATTTTAGTTTCTATAGGATCATCCTCTTAAGCATAAATATATTGGTATTGTTGATAGTGGTTGTTCAAGAAGCATGTCTGGAAATAGAGATATGATGCACAATTTTGTTCCTATTGAAGAAGGAGGCAATGTGACTTTTGGTGGAAGTGATGGTAGAATTACGGGAAAGGCACCATCAAGACACCCCTCTCGAACTTTGAGAATGTGTACTATGTTATGGAACTTGACACTTCAACTTGCTCTCAATCTCACAAATTTGTGACACCAAGAACAAGGTACTCTTCTCTCAAGATGAATGTCTTGTGATTTCTAAAGAGTTCAAGCTTCGAAGATACTTCATCACAATCTATACACATTCAACCTCAATGAAGTTCATCCGGTGGGTTTGAAGAAGGACGAAGGTGACCTCACTTGTTTGGTGGCTAAAGCATCCTTGGTTCATCCCCACCTCGGATGATAACACGAGGCAAGCGCAGACATGTCAAGTATCGCCATTTCCATGAAGATCATGGACATGACACGAACAACCGCAGGGAATTAAAGAAGCGATCAAGAGGCGGTACGGTCCGGACAAGCTAGCACACCGTCAAAGGCATAAAGAAGGAAAGGACAAATTCTCGACACTCACCGGGAGAATGGAAGGGAACAAGAAAGAAACTACGCCCGCAGAAGTTCGATACTAATGGTACACAAACGCGATACCACTTTGAAAAGGAAGGAAGGTAAAGAGTTAGAAGTATAGGGGAAATAACCTTTCCCCACATATTAGGCGTACACCTTCACCGATCCCGTGATCATCAAGGTACACATATCCAACAGGAAGTGAACCGAAAGATATGGATTATGGAAGCCTCTGCGAATCATCTATGAGCATTGTTTCCTAAAGCTCAAGTCATCTATACGCTCGCAGGGGTCGACTTGAAGGCACCGCTAGTAGGGTTCTCCGTGAACACTCATGGCCTCCGGGAGAAGTACTGCTGGAAGTCACCATAGGCGAAGGCCCTTATCCCGCACGGAGACACTCATTTTCGCCATCGTAAGGTCGATTCTCCTTATAATTTATTAATAGGGAGAACAACTATTCAAAAATGGGAATTGTTGTTTCTACTATACATGTCGCTATTAAGTTCCAAACCCCTTGGAGTAGGAACTGCATTCTAGTTATGGAGCGGATAAGGGTGTATATGGTGTCAAAAGATCGAGAGGAATCGGAGGAGCCCGATGGCAATTATTAGTTGTACAGATGTAGAAGAGCGAGTTGTCGTAAACCCTAGCTATCCCGAATGCATGTGGTAGTAGGGAAGCAACTCCGCAAATTTCAAGGCAAAGCTCACAGTAATCATGCATGTACTAACCTTGATGTTTTTGCTTGGAAATATTCGACATGACAGTGTTCCAAGAACATTGTCGATAGATGGACATCCTTCGAACGGAGCATAAACTCAATGAGTACAAGCACATTGAGCCCATAAAGCGTAAAAGGAGAAGCCTTGCCCCGAGAGAAACGCCGCCTTGCAAAGAAGTTGATGAACTTACACAAGGTGCATCCCGAGGGAGGTTAAATACCAAACTTGGGTGGCCAACCCGGTCCGGTAAAAAGAGCGACGGAGGGTGGGCGCATGCGTGGATTTCACCGACATCAACAAAGCATGCCCTAAGGATTGCTACCCCTACCCGAAATCGATCGAAGATAGAATCCTTGGCGTGTTTCCTGCTAAAATGCTTCTTAGATTCCTACAAAGGGTACCATCGATCCAGATGGCCAAGGAGGACGAGGAAAAGACACCTTCTACACAAGTAAAGGTGTTCATCGTTACGTAAAGATGCCCTTCGGTTTGAAGAACGCAGGGCTACTTACCAACGCCTCATAGATAAAGCCTTCAACAAACAGATAGGCGTGAATCTCGGCCTACGTTGATGACATGGTTATCAAGAGCAAGACCGAGGAGGACCTACTCCTTGATGTACAGAAACATTCGATCGCCCCGGCAATCAACATGAAGTCAACCCAAGAAATGCTCCTTCGTGTCGAGGAAGGACAATTTTAGGACATTTGATCACTGCGGGGATACGAGCTAACCCTCTAAGGTCAAAGCCATCTCCGATCTCCAAGCCCCTAAGTGTCTAAAAGATGCGCAGAGTTCGAATGGAAGTTGGCAATTTTAAGTCGATTTTTGTCGAAAGGAGTCGATGTGTCCCTACCCTTCTTCAAGACACTCAAAGGATGCGCGGACAAGAAAAATTTCCAATGGAGCCGTGGACGTCAAGTAGCCTTTTAGAAGATGAAGGAGTTCATTGAAATACTTCCAACACTTACAACCCCAATCAAAGGCGTAAGTGTTGTTTATGTACTTGGCATCCTCACAGAAAGTATTAGCGCAACCTTATGGCGTAGAGAGAAAAGCATGGATCCCAATTTACTTTGTTAGCGGTGGTCCTACAAGGAGCGGAGGTCAACTACTCAACCTTGGAGAAGTTAATGCTCGCCTTTAATTTACGCAGCAAGGAGGCTCGACGCTATTTCCGTGCCCACCCAATTACGCCTCTTAACCGATAAGCCATCAAGCAGATCTTGTCTAAACTCGAAAAGTCCGGGAGGGTGGCTAAATGGGCTATTGAACTCGGAGAACATGAAATCGAGTTTAAAGGACGTAGTTCTATCAAAGGGCAAATTCTTGAGAAGCATGTCCGGAAATAGAGATATGATGCATAATTTTGTTCCTATTGAAGAAGGAGGCAATGTGACTTTTGGTGGAAGTGATGGTAGAATTCTTGGAAAGGCACCATCAAGACACCCTCTTGAACTTTGAGAATGTGTACTATGTTAGGGAACTTGACACTTCAACTTGCTCTCGCCTCACAAATTTGTGACACCAAGAACAAGGTACTCTTCTCTCAAGATGAATGTCTTTGCTTTCTAAAGAGTTCAAGCTTCCGGAAGATACTTCAATTCTCGAGAGTTCCTCGAACTCACAATCTATACACATTCAACCTCAATGAAGTTCATCACGAAGGTGACCTCACTTGTTTGGTGGCTAAATCATCCTTGGATGAGTCTACCAAATGGCATGGGAGAATGGCTCATGTGAATTTCAAGACCATAAACAAACTCTCTAAAATGGGTCTTGTTGAAGGTCTTCCTCTAAAGTTTTCTCCAATGATCATAATTGTGTTGCATGCAACAAAGGAAGCAACAGAGCCTCCTACAAAGCTATTATTTGCTATGAGCATTATATCCGAGCCTCTTCACCGTTACATATGGATCTATTTGGTCCAACTCAAGTCGAGCATTGATCACAAGTATTTTTGTTTGGTTATCATGATGGCTATAGCAGATTTTGTTGGGTGTTCTTTCTAAGGACTAAAGATGAAACATCTCCGGTCTTGAAAGACTTCATCACCCTCGTTGAAAATCGTTGAACAAGAAGGTTAAGGAATTCGATGTGATAATGGGACGAGTTCAAGAATGCTATTATTATAGAACTCTGAGGTCTAAAGGGATAAAGAGGACTATAGCAATCCAAGAACCCCGCAACAAAATGGGGTAGCTGAAAGAAAGAATAGGACCTTGATAGGGGCTGCAAGATCAATGCTTGCAGACTCTATATTGCCCACTATGTTCTGGACTGAAGCTGTTGGCACAACTTGCTATGTGCTAAACGACCTCACCTCAAAACACCATATGAGCTTCTCTTTGGGAAGGTTCCAGCCATTCATTACCTCAAACCTTTTGGTTGTCAAGTGACCATTCTAAACACCAGTGATCCGTTGGGGAAGTTTGATGAGAAAGGCGATGAGGGTTATATTGTGGGTTATTCACTTCATAGCAAGGCTTACAGAGTGTACAATTTATCCGCCAAGAAGATAGAGGAGACTTTGAACACGAGATACATGGAAGATAAACACAATGTTCAAGGACAGGTCATGTGGTCTTTGACCTTGACTACTTAACCGATTATTTGGGTTATACTAGACATATGGCTAACCAAAGTGCGAGTTCTCAAGCGTCTCCCACTAACAATGCAGTACCTTGGATGTCGACTCGAGAAGTGAATTTGAAGATAATGAACAACCTATACTTGTGCCTTCTTTCTCCCTAATAATATTGCGGTAACTCTCTAGAGATACTTGATGAAAGTGAAGATGCATCACATTATCTTGAGGACCTTGCTAGGCTTCGGACTCAAGAGTTTGCGCTAAGCTTGAAGTCGAGAAGGTGAATGGGAGCTTGCAAATGAGGTCGCTGGAAACCATGTTTCTGCGACACCGATGCGCCTCCCATCGTCATCAAATCTGTTGAAGGCTCATTTGTTTACTCCTATTCCTTCTAAAGTGTCCACAGACTTTGGTGAACCCTATACTCGCTTTCCAAGACCTTCGATCTTGGAAATCATCAACCCAATCGGCATTTTCACCTCACCTTCCTATGACACAACTTTTGTACCAACTGTGTCTAATCTTGAACCTTCCATTGAAGTCAACCCCATGCTACTAAAAGAATCAACATCACTCACCCTCAATCCAATATTATTGGTGACATTCTAGCACTGTTAGAACTCAAGGGCTATCTCTAGTCCTAAATTTGACAAGTTGCTTTTCTCTCTTATGTCTCAAATCGAAGAAAGAGACAATCACACGTATTTCAAGCATTATCTGTTTGCGTGTTTTCTTTCTCAAGTAGAACCAACCAAGTGTCACTCAAGCTCTTGATGACTCAAGTTAGATTAAAGCAATGCAAGAAGAAATGCAACAGCTTCAAAACCAACAAGTTTGGATCTTGGTACCATTACCGGATGGCAAATATGCTATTGGAACTAAATGGATTCGAAGAACAAAAGAGATGCAAGGGTGTGGTTATTAAAAACAAAGCAAGATTAGTAGCTCAAGGTTACGCAAGAGGAAGGGATTGATTATGATGAAGTGTTTGCACTTGTTGCTAGAGTAGAGGCTATTCAATTTTCTTGGCCTATGCATCTTACATGGGCTTCATGTCAGACGATGGATGTTAAAGGTGCTTTTCAGTATGGTGAGATAGAAGAGGAGGTTTATGTCACTCAACCCAAAGGATTTGAAGACCCGATCATCCTAATCATGTTTACAAGGTGGTCAAAACTCTATGGACTTCATCAGCACCAAGAGCATGGTATGCTAGGCTTTCATCATTTCGCTAAAGCATGGCTACAAAAGAGGTGCCATTGATAAGACTCTTTTTCTCAAGAAGAACTCGAGACATCATACTTGTGCAAGTGTATGTGGATGACATCGCTTTGGATCCACTAAAGAAGCTTGGTGCGGGAATTTTAGGAACTGTGAAGGAGAATTTCGGATGAGTGCTATGGGGAGCTTACTTTCTTTTGGGTCTCCAAGTTCAAGAGAACAAGATGGGATATTTATCACCAAGATAAATATATGAGGACATTTTGAAGAAATTTGGTATGGAAGGTGTCGAATCGCCACAACACCTTATGAAGCTCCAAAACAAAACCAACAATGAACCAGATCTACCGTGAATGTGCATTTATACTGATCATTGATTGGTTCATTAATGTATCTAATGACTTCAAGGCCCGATATTACTTTTCTTTGTGAGTGTTTGCTCTCGACATCAAGTCACTCCACTTGCTTCCCATCTCAATGCAACAAGAAGATCTTTAAGTACCTCAAAAGCCAACCTCATTTAGGCCTTTGGTACCCAAAGAGTCTCCTTTAAGTTGGAAGCATATAGTGATAGTGATTATCTTTGGTGCAAATCGGATAGGAGATCCACAACTGGAGGTCATCAATTCCTTGAAAGAGATTGATTTCTTGGCAAGAAACAAACCATTATGGCTACCTCAACTATCAAGGTAGTATGTTGTCACGCAAATTTCGTGATGTGTCCTTTGGATTCAAAATCAATTGTTAGATTATGGGTATAACTTCATGAACACAACTCTTTTATTGATAATCAAAGTACCATATGCATTGTCAAAAATCCAGTTTTTCACAAGAGAACCAAACATATTGAAATCGTGCACCACTTTATAAGAGATGCATATGAAAAGCATTTGATAAAAGTGGCTAAAATTCATCTGAGATGACAATGTGGCGGATCTGTTAAAAAAGCTTTTGATGGACCAAGGTTTCAACACCTTGTGGTCAATATTGGAATGCTTAACCCTTAACGCAAAGTTTAAGGGAGGCATAGGCCTCAGGGGAGGATTTTCTTTGTTTTGTTTGTAAGTGTTTTAGTTAAAAAAAAAAAAAAAAACTAACTTTCTCTTGCAGGCTTGTTGTATATAGTTGATGGTTTTAACTCACCGATATACCTTGTGTATATCAAAGAGTTAGCTAGTCCAAAGGGTACAACTTTGGTAAAGACACATCAAATCATTGATAGTTTGTAATGATTTGCTCAAAATCATAGGGTCTACAACCACCCATGCTTAATTGTTTGAGAGTTGCATGGTCATCAATTCACCATGGTATATTCCTTGTTGGAATCCAAGAATTGGCTAGCCCACAAGTATATGGCTTGTGGTAAAGGCAACCGAATCCATATTTGGTTATCAATTCACCAATTCTAAGAATTGACTAGTCCCGAGCAAACGGCTACGGTAAAGACACATCAAATCCATTTATATAGTTGCCGATTTGCTAATAAATCGATGGTTATCAATGTACCATAGTTTTCGAACTTAAACATTTGGCTACTCCAAGAGTGATGGCTATTGGTAAGAGACATCAAATCCATTATTTTCAATGATTCACCTCTCAGGAGTTAACTCACCGGATGTGATGAGAATAATATGCAACTAATGAGTTTTGATGTACACTATGTAATTTGTTGTTTGCAAAGACACAAGCGTTTCAAAGTTTGGTCATCATAGAGATGAGATTATTATTGGTTCTTTGCTACTCGATGTTTGAGAACAATCCTCTAGTACCGCAGCCTCTAAGATCTATCATAGTTAGGAACTGAACTTAACCAAGTCAAATTCAGCTTAGGGAGGATTGTTGGGAATTATGCAAGTAGGATTTCTAATGTCAATTCGCCAAGGATTCTCATTGAAATAGAAGTAGAATCAAGAAGAGATTCTCATGAAGTATAAAAGCCGCCCGTGTATCTCGCTAAAGAGTGGAAGTCGACTAGGATCTGCATGCGCTTTATTAATTACATGCTAACCCATCATTATTCTTGAACTGCCCGAGGTTAGCATGAGTATTATTGTACTGCTCAATATTGTTTAGTGTTTAGCCATTAAATGCAAGCAGTCGATTGGGTAGTAATAGTTTAGGGTTCCTTGTCTATAAAAGGAACTTCAAAGTATGTAATCAATAACTAAATTCGAAACATAGAGTTTCAGTTAATAAAAGATCCATAGAGGATCTAAGTGTTCTTAGTTATAACAGCTTGTATTTACATTCCGCTAAAGAATACGAGTTGTAGAGATTTTCTATTAGTTTGCTTATGATTACATAGGCAACACTAACGATCTACGAGTGCTCAAGATCTGTCAAGGTCTTTGTGTTTTCAACAATTCTACAAGTCATCCAAGCAAGGGGTCCTTGATTGATTTGTCACTCCGCAAGATTTCTGTAGCGAAGATCTTGTATTTGATATTTCACATATTTTTGTGTAATAGTCGTGTTGGTTTGGTCCACCGTGTTACGGACTCGATATCTAGCTTTGTACCGAAAAGGTGTAAGCAATGTTGTGAAGGCTTCTCCGCCAAGTGAAGGAGTTTGTTGACATAGTGCTTGAACTCTAGTAGGTGACTCGGGAGTGGAGTAGGGCAAGGAAGGTTTCTTGTAGCCAACCACTATACATCGGTTGTGTGATTTCTATCCTTTGCTTTACTTTATTTACTTGCTTTATCATTAGATCTATACTTTCTCTACATCCATAAGATCTCACATATTAACGAATCTAAAGTTTTGAAACTAACTTAAAATCGGCAAAACTATTCAACCCCCTTCTAGTTTTCTACAATTGGTATCGAGCAAAGTTTATAAAAGTTTTAAAGTAAAATTGTATTTTAAAAACTTTTCGATCACTATGGGTTCGAAAATTATAAGGAAGGGCAATCTATGCAACGACCACCACTACTTGAAACTAATGGTTTTATATATTGGAAAATAGATTCAAACATATGTGAAATCTAAAGATATTGATCTTTGGTACATTATTGTTGAAGGCAATTTTGAGGCTACCTCAAAAGATGATAAAGGAATTTAGTTAACATGCCTCATGATAAACTAAATGATGAAATGAAGAAAAGCTTTCTAAAAATAGTGAAGCAAAATGGTTTTATATAATGCTTTACCGAAAAGGAATTCAAAGAATTTCTATGCTTAAAACCTCTAAAGAAATTTGGAATTTTTAGTTGTAACTCATCAAGGCAACCAACAAGTTAAAATAATAAAATTGATTTGTTTGTTCAACAATATGAACAATTTTCAATATCGGATGAGGAAACTATAGATCATTCATTTGCTAACTTTAATACTATTATTACATCTTTACAAGCACTTGATGAATCTTTTCTAGCCGTAACCATGTTAGGAGATATCTAAGGGCAATTCCATCGAGTGGAGATCCAAGGTGACGGCGATCAAGAGTCAAAATATTTGACAATCCTCACTCTTGATGAACTCATAGGCAACTTAAAAGTCTCGAGCTTGTCCTTGCTAAAGACTCGAAGCCTCAAAGGTGAAAGAGAAACACAATCTTTGCCCTTAAAGCCAAAAAGGCTTCAAGCGATGAAGATAACTCCTCTTGAGTAGTGACGACGAGGAGTACGCTATGTGTGAGGACTTAAAAAGTTCTTTAGAAGAAAGGAAGATACGTCAAACAACCGTATGACGATAAGAAAGGCTTTCGGAAAAGCAAAGAGGATGAGAAGCCAAAAGATGATCATACTTGCTTTAAATGTGGGGACCCAAACCACTTTATTAGTAAGTGTCCCAAACGGGATGATCAAAAGGCGTTCGTGAGCTGCACGTGGGGAATGAGCGACGAGGAGGACGAAGAAATTTGCCTCATGGCAAATGACGAGGTGTGTTAAGGTCGACCTAGACCCGGATGAATGGGTCAAGGATAGCGGGTGCACGAGGCACATGACCGGCAATAAAGATCTATTCTCCACATATGAATCCTTCAATGGAGGTAATGTGGTGTTTAGAAATAGCAAAGTAAAATCATCGGTAAAGGTACGATTTCTAACAAATCTCTAACCATTAACGATGTGTGTCACGTAGAAAACCTAAACTTTAACCTCTTAAGTATAGGAAAATATGTGATAAAAGTGCAATGTACTTTTACCAAAACCGTAGTAAGATATTAAAAATGGCATAACCATAGGAAGAGGAATTAGGAAACATGGAGTCTATGTCATTAAAATCGGTAATGAACCTAAAGACAAACTTTGTCTTACCTCTATGGATGATACTTCGACCTTATGGCATCGAAGATTGGGTCACGCCAATATGCGACTTCTTCAATCGCTATCATCCAAAGATCTAGTAAGAGATCTATCTAAGTTAAAATATGAACATCACTTTTGTGATGCTTGTAATGTAGGAAAACAAGTTCACTCTGTCTACAACTAAGTGTCTAGAATTACTACATATGGATTTATTTGGTCCATCCGCTATCCAAAGTTATGGAGGCAACTACTACACTTTGGTCATAGTGGATGATTACTCTAGGTATACATGGACAAAATTCTTAAAGAACAAAACGGAAACCTTTAATTATTTTAAAATATTAAGCAAAAAGATCCAAAGACAACTAGGAAGTCATATAGTGTCTATTAGGACGGATCATGGTAGGGAATTCGATAATGAAGTGCAATTTGGATCCTTTTGTGATGCTAATGGTATTACTCACAACTTCTCGGCTCCACGCACTCCACAATCGAATGGGGTAGTAGAAAGAAAGAATAGAACCCTACAAGAAATAAGTCGAACCATGCTTAATGAACAATCCATACCTAAAAGTTTTGGTGTAATGCCGTTGATACTTCAACGTACATACTCAATCGAGTCTTAATTAGACCAATCTTAGGTAAAACTCCATATGAGTTACTCGAGGCAAAAGCCTACGTTAAATCATTTTAGAGTCTTTGAAGCAAATGTTTTATTCTTAACACTAAAGATTACCTTACAAAATTTGATCCTAAATCAACCAAGGTATCTTTCTAGGTTACTATCCAAATAGCAAAGCTTACGTCATATTAAACAAAGAAACAATGAAGGTAAAAGAGTCATTAAATATAAAATTTGATGAAAGTCCACCCAAACCCTCTCCACCTCTTGTCAATGACGAGATTGTAGAAAGTAAAGCTATAGTAATAAAGAAAAGATAAATGAAGAAGAAGAACCTTTAATGATGAAGTCATAAACATTAAAGAGTCCAAAGATCACCCCGTAGATAAGGTCATAGGAAAGCTAAATGAAAGAAAATTAAGGTCTCAAGTTCAAAACCAAAGAAGCTTGTTTTGTTTCGTTTCAACCATAGAACCTAAGAATACACAAGAAGCCATAAAAGATGAGAGTTGGGTAATGGCTATGCAAGAAGAATTAAATCAATTTGTTTCTAATGATGTTTGGACACTTGTCCCTCCACCTAGTAATCAAACCATAATAGGAACCAAATGGGTTTATAAAACAAATTAGATGCAAACGGAGTAGTGTCTAGGAACATGGCTAGACCGGGTTGCCCAAGGGTATAACCAACAAGAAGGAATAGACTTTGATGAGACCTATGCCCCGTGGCTAGATTAGAGTCTATAAGAATACTTCTTGATGCTTGTGCTAATGATCTAAAGCTTTATCAAATGGATGTCAAAAGTGCTTTTCTAAATGGTTTCATTAATGAAGAAGTATATGTAGCTCAACCTCCGGCTTCATCGATTTTGAAAAACCTAAACATGTGTATAAATTAAAGAAAGCTCTTTATGGTCTTAAACAAGCTCCAAAACCTTGGTATGATAGACTCAAGTCATTTTAATTAAACACAACTATACCATGGGGTTAGTTGAAATCAAGGATTTAAGGTCTCGTTTGGTTACAAGATGTGGCGTATGGATTGGTTTTGGGTAGGGTTGTCACGACATGAAATAATGAATCACAAGAGTCATATAACCTTGTATTAATCGAGTCCTAATGATTGGAAACGTAAATGATATTGAAATCTAAAACTAGGGTTTGAATTATAGATATACATATGACTTATATAAACTAAAGGTTAGATTTATAATTAATGAAACTTAAAGGTTTGATGTGTTAACTTAATAACTAAAAGGGCTATATGAGTAAAATGAGTAAATATGATAGATTTACAATTAAGATCCTACACTTTGAAATATTTACACTTTAGACCCTAAACTTGTGTAACTTGGCATAAATTATCCTTAAAATATTATAATACTCATTTTGCATCTTTTAACCTAATATGACATTAAATGCATCATAAATAGCTAAACTTATTAAATACTAAACCTCGCTAAGTATGAAAAGTTAGTAATTATGGAAACCTCGCCTAAAATGGAAAGTTACTAAAAGTGGAAACCGCTAAAATGGAAAGCCGTCTAAAATGAGTAATCGGTCTTAATAAGCGTTATCTAATTCATAGGTTTCGGACGGCGGGATTGATACATCGTGCGACCTTACTTTCCTATTTTGCTTGCTTCGATTGAGGTACGATATATTCTATCCCTTTCCAGTAGGGGTTTCTTATGATTTTCTGATCCTTCGACTTGTTTCGCTTTGCTATTGACCCTCTGATATTGAATCTTTAATATCGATTCCTTGCTATTTGACCATTGCTATTGAACTATTGCTATTGAATCTTTGCCTTGCTATTGACCCTTCTTTTATTGAATCATCACATCGAACTTCCGTTATTGACCCATTTGCTCATGAATCATTGCTATTGACACGTGCTATGGAACCTATGATATTGAACGCTTGATATTGAACTCTTACTCGAACTTTGATATTGAATTGTTGCACTGGACTTTGATATTTGATCGCTATGAACCTCGAATTGTGAACCATTGATATTGAACCTTTGATTGTGAAGACCTATATATTGTTACACTTTGAACCTTTGTTTGACCCTTGATTGATACCGAGCCATTAACTAGGCATGGGGTTCCATGTCCGTGTCATTGATGCACCAATGGCATGACTCCGGTGTGGATGAGTGATGTTCCACACGTCCCATTTTGTATTGATTATGCGGCGCGGATATATTGTATGGCCACTATTGTTTTGCGGTATGGATGTATCCTAGATTTGTATTGTATTGATATTGATATATTTTTTGGTGATGTGGTGCGCAGTGAACACCCCTCACATTTTGGGAGCTAGCTACTCCACCGGGTTACCGAGGTCTCCTCATATTGGTTTGGTATTCCGAGGTCACCCTCCTGAATACAATGGTTACTATTGGTTACTTGGTCATATGCCACTATTGATATGGTTTGTTTTGTTGGCTCGGGATAGATTTTGATAACCCTTACACTTTTGATAAACCTATATTGTACCTTCCAGATTCCCCAACGCACCATAATCAGTATACTTGTTCATTACGCATACCCTTATATGATTCACTTTACCAAGATATAGATACTCCATTGCTTTGATCATCACACTCTCATTCCGTTAATTCCGATTATCGTTCCATTCACGTCTTAGGGTTATCATATGCTTATTGAATTTGATTATGCTATTCATGTTTTATGTGACTACCGATTATCCCGCTTGATGTGATTAATATGCGGTTATCGAAAGTTACTACTTTCAACCGATGATATGTGATCTCACCGTTATGTGACCTCTCGAATTGTCTCGGTGACCATGCTAATGTGTAATCGATAGTTTTGTCTGCTTATTTTGTGTACTTGTTCGTATAATTTCGTGGACTATGATTATCCGATAGTTTCCTTTATCTCGCTTGTTGTTGACCGCCATGTTTGCATTTCGGTTTATGCTACGGTTTGATTGGGTAAAGGGTTCACCTTGACGCCCGCTTGTTAATTTGTTTAGTTGCCTGCTATGTCTTTAATTCATTTAATTATATCTTTATACCGTATTCCTACTTATTACGTGTAACATGCCATGTGTCGATCAGCATTAGTACTTCACAGTATGATAATCGGTTATGTTTTCAACTAAGGGTTCTCACCGTGTAAATTGCCATGCTCACTTATTAATTAATTGCTTCGCCTCCTGTAGATATCTGTTTGGCTTGTATGTCTTCCGATTTCCGAATTGATGGTATGACATATATGTTGTGTAGAGCGACGCTGCTATGTTTGCTTATGTTTCGCTCTTGTATGCCTTATTTGTATGTGCTTGTTTATACGCCTTCGATGCTTTGCTTTGCTTCGCTCTCCTTGTTATCTGCTCGCTTTGATATCTCGTATAATTGTGTTCTGCAGATCCTCTTTGACTCATTATTCTCATTTCATGTGACTTTGTTATCCGTCTCAGTTGTTTCATTTTGCATTTGATTTTATTTAGCTTTCGCTCTGTTATATCTGCTCACTGGCTTTTAAGCTCACCAGCATTTCTTTCCCGCGGCAGTTTTAAGTTTGAAGATGGGCTTTGATCAATGGTAGTGGATTATCCGAGTGACCAACCCTAGTTACCTTATTATTTGGACTTATTTTGACGGGCTTTTGTTTGAGATTTCATTTTATCTTAGACATTTTGGGTTTTGTAATTTTCCGTAAATCATTGTTTAAATGACTTGATACTTTATTCTTAAGACTTCCGCTTTTAATTGTATAGCCCGATATGACACGGAATGCGACACTTTTACCCTTGTCGGTTGGGTGTTACAATTATGGTATCGAGATAAGGTTTCGCCTTGTTGACCTTAGGATTGACCCGCGAGGATTGGGTAGACATTAGGTTTCCGTGCTGTCCGATATATTCCGATTCCTTTTGATTGTCGCTCGCTTTTGACTTGATAATCTTTTGTCTTCACCGCTTTGGTCTTCTTCACATTGATTTTATTATTTTGTCTTCGTACATCCGCTTGTCGATCGTTAGATGGAGACTACCCGTGAGCCAAGAAGACGATGGTGCCGAACTCGCTGTCGCAATGCCTCGAGTTGGAGAGGTTCGTGAAGCGTAAGTCGCACTTATCGCCATCTTCTTGAAGACATTAGGATGTCACTGGAGGAGCTGGACGGATCAACCAAAGACGCAAAAGACGGAGACAAGATTCAACCCGGTATGAGAAGGTTCATCTACTTCATATGATTTGGCGCGACTTGTATTATTCCGATTCGCTTGTCATGCGTTTTGAGGCGGTTTGATATTCTCATTAAGTGATTCGATCGATTTGTTTTTCTTGATTTGTTCTGAACCTCGGTTTGAATGGTGAAGTTTTATCGCTTGGCATTTGGTTAATATCTCGCTTTTGGATCGCCGAATGAGTCATGAGGAACCGCTTCGAGCAAGTTGGCGGCCTTCTTCCTTGGTGTTATGGTAAGTTGGTTTGATGGGTTATATGTCGATGTATGAGGATCTCGATTCTTTGGTATGTTACTACACCGTATGTTATCTGCTTTGTTATGATATTGGTTATGTGGTGTGTCATGACCCGAGGCGTAATATGATGACAATAAGGACTTGTTATGTGCAAGTATTATGACGCTTGATCAACGCGATAATACCGAGATCATATAATTTGAACTTATTGAAATCGTACGACATCTTGAGAAATACCTGGGGTTGGTACGTGAATGGACTAGGACTTATATCCGTTATTTGGCACTCCTTACATTCGTTTGAAATTCTGAACCTCTTTGTGAGATGCTCATCGACATCTGTTACGTATAAGTTTTGTATGCTTTGGACTCAAGAACCGTATGTTTTGTGTGAAACAATGGATTGCTACGTCGCTCGCCTTTAAGCTCAGACGATTCCAGGTACCCTGCGACTTCAATTTTCGAGACGAAAATTTTCTTTTAGGGAAGAATTGTAAACCCTAAAATCGTGAACGCGTTAAAGGACTAATTTGCCTCAAGATTAATGATTGTGGTATACGAAATATGTCAAGCTCGTTAATTAAATATTGACACTTAACTTATAATGATTTATGCAAGAAAATAAATCTAACTTACACTTATGTAACAAAATAAATATAACACATTTATAAGTTTAAATAGACACACTAGACATTTTAAATTTAAGGTAAATTGGTAATATTGGAGTGAATAAAAGATGTTTTGGTCACCCATGTTTCCCCATACTACGCCATTCCAACGCCCCCAACTCACCCAAAATCTTTGCCCCATTTATCTCAATCATATCACATTTAAATCTTCCATATCTCCTTCAAAATAAACACACAAAACCCTAAAAAGAAAGTGACGGCAAGGCTTTTCCTCCACCATTTTTTCTCGTCGACAAATGGGTTCAAAGAAGAGTCCGTAGGCTTCGTGTGGGACCTGAATTCATGTGTGTGGTACGAAGGTTTGCTTGGTTTGCATCATTGGTTTGGGTCTCGCTGGTCGTGGTGTTTAGAGCACAAGTGGGTGCTTTGGTTTCCTGTTTTGACCTTGTTTTCCATTCCTTATCTCACGCTTCAAAGGTAACCACATAACTCGCTTTCATCTCTTTTCCTTCGTGAATCTGGTCATGTGTATGTCCTCCATGCGCATGCTTGTGTACCCTTATAATATGTTACATTAAATGATAAAACAAGACTAAAGTTAATCAAGTAAATGGTTACATGAAATCATGACATGAAACCCCATATATGTCGAATTGATATGCATTAAAAACCTTAGTATTGAATCTGATTTTATGGACCTCTCGACATGCTTGGCTTTGTTGTTTACATCAAGATTAAATGGGATTAAAACGTGTATATGGTTAGTATTGGTTGGTGTCGGGTGATACAAGGTTTAAGGTTTCGCTTTGATATGTTATATGGGCGCATAACTGAGATATGGAGTGGGTCTCGACACTTAAAGGATCACACAAGGAGTCATGAAAGCTTATACTAGTCAAGTCTAAAAGGGTTAACAACATAAATGGTAATCGTAACTGTGGCTTTGTTTAGTTCATTGATTGGTGTCGTATGGTGTTTAGGTTTTATGTTGTCTCGACAAATATGGAGATCACCCAAGAGTCGCCTAAAATTGTACTATCGATTTATAATGGCTTATAACGTAATGGTATACAAGATTTAAAAGTTAGACTAAATTGTATAGATATACATATGACTTATATAAACTAAAGGTTAGATTTATAATTAATGAAACTTAAAGGTTTGATGTGTTAACTTAATAACTAAAAGGGCTATATGAGTAAAATGAGTAAATATGATAGATTTACAATTAAGATCCTACACTTTGAAATATTTACACTTTAGACCCTAAACTTGTGTAACTTGGCATAAATTATCCTTAAAATATTATAATACTCATTTTTGCATCTTTTAACCTAATATGACATTAAATGCATCATAAATAGCTAAACTTATTAAATACGAAAACCTGCTAAGTATGAAAAGTTAGTAATTATGGAAACCTGCCTAAAATGGAAAGTTACTAAAAGTGGAAACCTGCTAAAAATGGAAAGCCGTCTAAAATGAGTAATCTGGTCTTAATAAGCGTTATCTAATTCATAGGTTCCGGACGGCGGGATTGATACATCGTGCGACCTTACTTTCCTATTTTGCTTGCTTCGATTGAGGTACGATATTCTATCCCTTTCGGTGGGGTTTCTTATGATTTTTCGATCCTTCGACTTGTTTCGCTTTCGCTATTGACCTCCGATATTGAACCTTTAATATCGATTCCTTGCTATTTGACCATTGCTATTGAACTATTGCTATTGAATCTTTACCTTGCTATTGACCCTTCCGTTATTGAATCATCATTCATCGAACTTCCGTTATTGATCCCTTACTCTTGACCTAACTGCTATTGACGCGTGCTATTGAACCTATGATATTGAACGCTTGATATTGAACTTGCTACACGAACTTTGATATTGAATTGTTGCTCTCGGACTTTGATATTCGATCGCTGCTATGAACCTCTCGAATTGTGAACCATTGATATTGAACCTTTGATTGTGAAGACCTATATATTGTTACACTTTGAACCTTTGTTCGACCCTTCGATTGATACCCGAGCCATTAACTAGGCATGGGGTTCCATGTCCGTGTCATTGATGCACCAATGGCATGACTCAGGTAGATGAGTGATGTTCCACACCGTCCCCATTTTTGTATTGATTATGCGCTTCGATATATTGTATGGCCACTATTGTTTTGCGGGCGTATGGATGCATCCTAGATTTGTATTGTATTGATATTGATATATTGTTTTGGTGATGTGTGCGCAGTGCAATACACCCTCACATTTTGGGAGCTAGCTACTCCAATCGTTACCGAGGTATCCTCATATTGGTTTGGTATTCGAGGTCACCCTCCGAATACAATGGTTACTATTGGTTACTTGGTCATATTGCCACTATTGATATGGTTTGTTTTGTTGGCTCGGATAGATTTACATAACCTTACACTTTTGATAAACCTATATTGTACCTTCCGTATTCCCCAACGCACCATAATCAGATACTTGTTCATTACTCATACCCTTATATGATTCACTTTACCAAGATATAGATACTCCATTGCTTTGATCTGTCACTCTCATTCCGTTAATTCCGATTATCGCCCATTCACGCACGGGTTATTATACGCTTATTGAATTTGATTATGCTATTCATGTTTTATGTGACTACCGATTATCCCGCTTTGATGTGATTATGTGGTTATCTCGAGTTACTGCTTTCAATCGATGATATGTGATCTCACCGTTATGCGACCCTCACGATTGACCGTGACCATGCTAATGTGTAATCGATAGTTTTGTCTGTGCTTATTTTGGTACTTGTTCGTATAATTTCGTGGACTATGATTATCCGATAGTTTCCTTTATCTCGCTTGTTGTTGACCTGCCATGTTTGCATTTCGGTTTATGCTACGGTTTGATTGGGGGTTCACTTGTGACGGCTTGTTAATTTGTTTAGTTGCCCTGCTATGTCTTTAATTCATTTAATTATATCTTTATACCGTATTCCTACTTATTACGTGTAACCGCCATGTGTTGATCGTCATTAGTACTTCCGTTATGATACTCATTATGTTTTCAACTAAGGGTTCGACCGGTGTAAATTGCCATGCTCACTTATTAATTAATTGCTCGCTTCCAGAGATATCTGTTTGGCTTGTGTGTCTTCCGATTTCGAATGATGGTATGACATATATGTTGTGTGGATGCGACGCCTCTGCTATGTTTGCTTATGTTTCAGCTTCTTGTATGCCTTATTTGTATGTGCTTGTTTATATGTCTTCGATGCTTTGCTTTGCTTCGCTCTCTTGTTATCTGCTCGCTTTGATATCTCAGATAATTGTTTCGCAGATCCTCTTTGACTCATTATTCTCATTTCGTGTGACTTTGTTATACGCCTCCTTTGTTTCATTTTGCATTTGATTTTATTTAGCTGCTCTATATATCCTGCTCATCGGACTTTTAAGCTCACCGCATTTCTTTTCGCTGCAGTTTTAAGTTGAAGATGGGCTTTGATACAACACACTTTTACTAAGAAAATAGAGTCACATATAATCATAATGCAAATATATGTAGATGATATTATATTCGGATCCACTTGTCAAGACATGTGTGATGATTTCTAAAATCATGCATGACGAGTTCGAAATGAGTATGATGGAGAACTTAGTTTCTTTCTTGGTCTACAAATCAAACAAGTAGAAGATGGTATCTTCTTTAATCAATCTAAATACATAAAGGAGATGTTAAAGAAATTCGCCTAGAAGAGTCGAAACCAATTAGGACACCAATGTCATCCGACACCAAACTCATTAAAAGATGAAGACGGCGAATCCGTCGATAATACTAAATATCGTGGCATGATAGGTAGTCTTCTCTACCTCACGGCAAGTAGGCCGGATATCATGTTTAGTGTTTGCTTATGTGCTAGGTTTCAAGAAGACCCTAAAACATCACACCTAGAAGCCGTAAAAGGATATTTAGATACATTATGGTACAACACAATTAGGATTATGGTATCCTAAGGCACGGGAGTAGAAACAATTGTATATGTAGATTCGACCATGCGGTGATTACGTTGATAGAAAAGTACAAGTGGGGTATGTACTTTCATGGGATGTTGTTTAACATCTTGGTTTTCTAAGAAACAAACGGCACTAGCAATATCAACAACCGCCGAGCACGTCTCCGCAAGCAAAGCATGCCAACAAGCACTATGGATGAAACAAGCGTTAGTTAATTACGACATTCATCTAAGCGACATAGCCATTCTATGTGACAACAAAGGTGCCATCGACTTAAGCAATAATCCGTATTGCATTCTCGCACAAAGCATATAGAGATTCATCATCACTTAAGAGATAATGTTCAAAGAGAAACATCTCTATTGAGAATATAGCATCCGAAGACAACATAGCCGACGCCCTCACCAAACCGTTGAAGCGGAACAATTCAACCTACTTCGCCTTGGTCTTGGTCTCATGGAACAAGCGTCGTAATTTATTTGACTCTACAAGGTATGTAAACACTTGCCTTCTTCTTTACGAGTCTAGGATCTCTATTTCACGCACAAATCACAAACAATACGGGAATTTTCAAAACCCAAGATAAGTTTTTTTTTCTTATAATTTTCTTATTTTGTTTCAAAATAAGTACGCGTACATACACATCCTTCTTTCAAAAGGATAAAACGTTTGTATTTCAAAATGCTTTCTAAAATGATACTCCTTCCCAGATCAATTTCACAAAGCAATTTCTCACGCCTAGGACAAATCACTTTTTCATTATTAATACAACGTAAAAACCCGTTTTCATTGCATCTCATGTCTTTTGAATGCTAAAGGGGACACATAACTAATATGTGTTTTCGGGTACATTCATTTAAGCCACAATGAATTAGGAGCATTGGTAACACAATAGTATGTACTCAAAGTACTAAGTATGTGTTTTTCGGGTTATCTCACATAATAGTATGGTTTTTCATTTCTAGTTTATTTTTCTTTTCTTCTTAGGAGTCGAGATAACCGCAACTCCAAATAGTTTGCATATAGGCACACACTAGGCAAAAATGTTTCCAAAAGGAAAATTTTGTGTCGCTCGAATCACTGTACCCACGGATCCCAAATTTTTATCTTTGACGGATCCCTCAAGGGAAGGATCCGTGGGACGAGTTGTTTTACCTTTATTTTCTCACTTTGGATGAAAAATCCACATTTGTTTTATTTTTGGAGTATGCTCTTTAATTCTTGTGTTCTCATGATCACATGCCTTAAATTCATATCTAATCATTAGATTTTAATCCACATTTTGGGTCAAGCATTCATTACAATGCTTTGTTTTTCTATATATAGAATTCCCAAAATGCTTGCATAATCCATCTCATCTTCATAAACAAACTACACCATGCCATTCACAAACTCTTTAGATGAATCACCTAGTACAAACAATCATCTTCATGAAACCCAAACCTTTGTACTTCCACCTTCCAAAATACCAAAATCAAACTCTAGGATATCCGCACGGATTGACATCCGATCTTGTTGCTTAGGAAAACCATCATCATATGGCTCATTGATAAGGTTTTAAAAGGTACCTTTTATGGGTCATTTAAGCCCTTATTCGATCACTACAGATCCGTTATTGCTTAATATCGCCCTTTTCACTTTTAGGTCTCTTGAAGGCAAAATGTGGAATGATGCTTATTTGACGAAAAGGCGCGAATATATGAAGAAAATGGCCAAAGTCGAATCGAGACACTCAAAGTCATTGAAACATAAGGCGACGGCCATCAGCATATCCGCGACGCCGTGGAAGGAATTTTGCGACGGGTCGAGCGAAATTGCATGTTTTCAAGGGACGACGCCGTTCTAAAGGAGTAGGCCGTCGTTACTCGGGACGGCCTAGATGCGCCCAAGACGACGCCGAGTCAAGGGACGGCGTCCACAATATAGGTGACGCCGTCGCAAGGTTTACGTGGCCAAGACGAAACCCTAATGACGGCGACACGACGGCCACGAAACATAAGGTGACGCCGTCGCAGATGTAATCTTATATATAGAATCCGAATTTTTCGGTTTTGTGTAGTCTTTTGGAGTAAAAACCTAAACCGAACCAAGGCTTTCTTGTGCGAGATTTTAGGTTCTAAACCCTATTATACATCAAGATAAGTATTTACTTCATTAATTTAATTATGTCTTTGATTATTTGTGTGTATGCTTGCATGTTCTCCATGTCCCATAATTTATTTGTGTGTTTGCTTAGGAATATGAAACTTAATTATTGAATATTGATTGGTTGATACTTATCTTAGTTGACTAATGATCTAGAGTGCGCTAGATTATTCGCTTTGTTACTTAATGCTTGACTTTTCTTTGTGAACTTTAGAATATAATTATCTAGGTAATTGTAGGATAAAGTATTCAAGGACAACCAGAGTAGGCGCCTATAAATCACTAGAGGATTTGTAAACAAGACCCTTTGGTAATTTCAAAGAGTTAGAAACAAGCACGCCCTATAGCCTTAGAATCACAACGCAACTAGGAATAAGGACGTGACAAATCAACCATCAATAGGAGATAATTAAGGAGTAGTAAAACCTAAGTAAACACATCTTTAAACTATCATACGAGTACACATCAATTAGACATAGACTATCACAACCTTAGATTAGATAATTAGATAATAGTAGAGTAATCGTAGCAATACCAACCCCAAATCCAATACCCGAGATTCGTGACTTTTCCATTTCTACAAAAAATATAAAAATACAAAATAATCTTCCTCAACCTCAACCTTAGCGTAGTAACTTCTCACTAGCATTCCTATTCCCCAGAGAACGATATCAATACCCGTGGCTTACCCTAATTACTACACTACAACGATTAGGTTCATCGCCTAGGTGTTATAAAACTTGCTCAAGAAAAGGAAGTTTCCTTGACCCCGAACGACGCGTGTAGCGTTATCAAGTTTTTGGCGCCGCTGTCGGGAATAGAATAGCTAGTTAGTAGTCCACCTCGCTTAGGTTTCTTTGCTTGATTCCTATCAAGTAAATTTTTCTCATTTTTAGCTTTCTCTTAGTCTATCCCCTTCTTCGTGACCTTTGTTCAGAACACCCATCACTTTTCACCATGGAAGGTGACAACCAACCACCACTCATCAACCCACCACCAAACGACCCGCCAAGAGCCCGTACTCTTGGTGAGTACTCGAGACCAAACCACTTAGGTTATAGGAACACCATTGAGCTTCCCGACCAAGCCCAAACTACGGCCCTGCGATCCGACACCATCCGGTTGGTGCAAAACGGATGTGCATTCCATGGACTTCGTTCAAGATCCAAATCAAGATCTCGAGGATTTCTCAAAATTGTCGATTCCATCGACCTTGATGCTACTACTCGGGAGACCACGCTTGCGGCTCTTCCACCCTCTCTCACGGGACCGAGCTAGTAATTGGCTTGAGCGACTTCCGCACGGCTCCATCTCAAGTTGATGATCTTACTTCGCTACCTTGCTCAATTTTTCCCACCGGGAGAACCACTAAGCTTAGACGAGAAATCTTAACGTTTCAAAGAACTCCAAGGTGAATCACTTTACAAAGCGTGACTCGATTCAAGGATCTACCCGTAGACTTCCCCATCATGGCATCGATCTTTGGCTTCAAATCCAAATATTCTACGATCATACCGACTTCATCACTCGACGATCCATTGATCGGGCCGCGGTGGAAGGCTCAGCGACTTCAATGCAGTAGAAATCTTGGGATATTATAGAGGAGCTTGTCGATCAAAGCTACGAAGATTGGAATGATTCTCCGAGACCGATTAACGTAATCAACGCCATATCAACCCCGTCCAATCCTCCACACCTCGAGAAACAAATGAGCGCCATTGAGAAAGGGATTGATTATCTTATGGAAAGGCGTAAAAGAGCCCCCAGACAAATTCCTCGAGAGGTCACAAATTCGCCAACTCTACCTACCACCCCACACCTCCTTCTGAGTCTCCAAGTCGTGATCAAACCCAACTTCCGAAAGGCGTTCCTGCTCTACTTCCCCAATACCACTCTCACCAAGCTTCAAGGAACAAATGAGGAGTACATGGCGGCTCATACGGAAAGATTAGCCAGGTTTGAAGAGGAGGTTTATAGGCGAGAGAGAGATGCAAGCAAAGATGACGAAATGATGAATTTGGTAATCGAGTTTACCAAAACAAAGGTTCCCGAAAAGGTGCTCGTAAGAAGCAACGATTGCCTCCCACTTCATTTGTCAACGCTGCTTCCATTATGCCCGAGAATGCAAAGGTTGAGACGCGAAAACCGAGGGAAGTAATAAGGAGGAGTCGGCATGACGACGAGCCCGAGACCATTGAATACTACCTTAAGTACGAAATCAACAAGAAAACCATTGCAAACCAAGTAAACAACTTTAGGTACAATGAAGTTCTCAAGGAAGCCCTTGATGAAAAATGATCAAGAAGAGTATGACGCCTACCTATGGGACCCCGTATGAGTTAGTTATAAAAACCTCTAACAAGGAAACGTAACACCACTGAATTTCGTAATACCGCTTAGCATAGGTGACATTGATAATATTAATGCCTTGGCCGATCGGGGACCGATGTGAACATAATGCCATTATCAATCTATAATAAGTTAACTAAGGAGAAACCACCAAGACCGACCTTAGACTCTCCTTAGCTAATCACACTTATGTTCACCCGTAGGAGTCGCAATAGATGTTCTAATTGAGGTGGCTAACATTGTTTATCCGGTAGATTTCGTGATCGTTGATTTTGAAGAAGACAAAACATACCCTCATTCTTGGAATACCGTTTCTAGCTACCGCCAAGGCAACCATCAAATGCGGAGAGGCGCCATGATACTCAAAAGCGGAAAGGGTATGCTAGGATACCCATCATTCCAAGGTATCCTCTCAAAATCATGGAAATGATTACGAAAGGAATCGGAAAACCCTAGCCATAATGTTAAGAAAAGATGAATGACCGGGAAAAGGGCTTAGAGACTTCATGGTCCAAGGATTGTATGCAACATTGTGGAAACCCGATAATAAGTTAGGAAGCAACCCCACCTCGGTACCTAAGGCACAAAAGGACCCTAAGAAATTTCTAAAAGGAGAAAAGTACTTACAGACAAATCAAGGAAAAGGGCAATGCAAGGAAAAACAACCCAAGATGGTTTGGGCTTTTCACGCTAAGGAAACCAACTTAAACGAAACCGTCACCATAATTGACAAGAATGGCACGGAATCCACGGTGAACATACAACGCTCTCGCCCGCTCGATGAAGAGAAATGAATGACGAAGAGGGCGGTGATGCAAAACGTAGGAGTAGGACTACGAGTCTAGCTACAAGACTCTTTAATAAAGAAAAGCGCTTGTGGAGGCAACCCATGCTTAATTGTTTGCTTGTTAGTGTCATATATCTTTTATTAATTGTTTGTCCTCATGTTTGAATTTGTAAAATGCTTTATTTTGTTTTTAACCTCGCCTTAATTACATATAAAGGTATTTTACATAAAGGATAAGTGTAGGAGAATTGCACACGCTTTCATAAGAAACGTGAACATGAGAATAACAATTAACTAAAAGATATATATGTTTGTTTGTTCGAGTCAAATGCTTGTATCGAGTCATAATGGATGTTTTTGCAAATTTTTCCGATTCTAAAGATGTAAATTTTCCGAAATTTTTTCGTAAAATCGCACCGCTTTTTGTCGGGATAACTGACGGCCGAGAAGGAATAAAACATCACTTACTTTTTCTCGTTTTCGAGCTACTTGTAAAATTTTGGAATTTTCCGGATCTTAACTTTCAAAACAAATTACGTAAACATCCATTCCACAAGCATTATATCCTAGTTTAAATCGAGTCTTATGTATATTATTACCACGATTTTACGAAGGTTTCGCTTGTTTTCTTCTAGTGTGCGGTTTAGTTTGTCAAGAAGAAGTTACACAAGTTTGGAAGGAGCCTTTCACAAAAAACTCTTCTTGGAAAAGATTTAACCACCATTTTTTACGGATCCTACCGAGCTAATCGGGGAGTATTAGTTTCGCTTCGCTTTTAATTACCTTCTATTATCATAACTTTGATACTTTCGGGAACATTGGGACAATGTTCGGTTTAAGTGTAGGAGGAAAATAAACGGGAACTTTGAAACTATGCTTATCCTTGACTATTTGCTTTGTCCAAGTGTATTTGTGTAATAAACCATGAGAAAATGTAGGTTAGGGTAATTTTAGCCAAATTTAAAATTTTTCATGACGATAAGAGTGGGCCATTAGTCTTAACAAAAGCGTCTCATGGATAGGAAGTTGCATGACTAGCACAAAAACCCTTTACCACCTAAATTCCACCCAAATGTGAGGATCGCCTTAGATTAGTAGGAATTAAAGCATTCATCTTTAATGCTTAGAGTGTGAACCGGTAGTATATTAGATTCTAGAACTTGTTTTGTGATGCATTCCGAGATCGCTAGTGAGACTACACTTGTGTAGTTAGGAATAACTAAATGATAAGAGGCATTAGGATAAACCCTTGTTTGATACCGTAATATAATTACTTCTTCCATATCGGTTGAGTAATTCCCACACCCTTTATTGTAGACTCATCTTTAGTACACGATACCCCTAGTTAACCCCTCGAGCCTATCCTTTTCGCGGTTCTCGTGATGTTTCGGTTTTCCGGGATATCAATGAAGAGCATTGTTTACACCCCACCCCAAATATACACCCAAATCGCCTTAGCCTACCTTTATTGCACTCACTTTTAGTGCAATTTATGTTATCACCCAAAACCCTTAGTTCAATTATCCGTTGCTTGCATGAGTTGCTAAGTCGAGTCATATCCTTTGTATACGCTTTGGGATGATTGGGATTCATGGGAAAAGTTAAAGTTTATGAAATATAGGAAGAGAACGTTAAACTCAAATTCCCTTTGTTTGCATAATAATGTACTCCAAGTGTTTTGATCTTTTCAATTCGGGTCAAATTAGTGTTAGAGTAATAAAACTCAAGTGTAGGGATGTGTCTATAAATCCCTATCATTTTGATGTACCGTAGAGGATGGTAGAGTAAAAGTGTATGCAAAAAAAAAAAAAAAAAAAAAAAAATTAGAAAAAAAAAAAAAAAAAAAAAAAACAACCATACGGGCTACCATCCTACATCTATCTTTTAAATTATGTTTGTTTATTTTCGTTGCCTAGAGTTTTAGAGTGTCGAGTCTTGGCTTAGCAACGCCATTCTTCGTGATACTTGCAACATAGAGATTTTTGACTATCCACCACTAAATAGCCTATCCCACCAAACCCTTCATTTCCTACCAGAAGCCTAACATTACAACCCTTTAAAAGACCTCTTTGATAGTCTTTCCTAGGTGCTTACGCCAAAGCGACGGAGGTTTGATCTATTCTCAAGCCTATGGTAATCTATGTACTAGGACCGGTTAATGAGTGTTTATCTTCCATTTCCGATTTGTTATATTTCATATATACACCGAGAGATGTGAGTATCCAAACACCCCATGTGAGGTGCTAGTATGTAATTCCGTGCTTGTTATGACTTTTATGGGCTTATATGTGTTGTGGACCGCTTTGAATGAATGCTTCATGACCCCTAACTTATAAATTAATTGGCTAAAAGCACATTTGCTTGAGGACAAGCAAATACCAAGTGTAGGGATATTTGATAAGGTTTTAAAAGGTACCTTTTAAGGGTCATTTAAGCCCTTATTCGATCACTTCGTATCCGTTATTGCTTAATATCGCTCCTTTTCACTTTTAGGTCTCTTGAAGGCAAATGCTGGAATGATGCTTATTTGACCTAAAAGGCGAATATACGAAGAAAATGGCCAAAGTCGAATCGAGACACTCAAAGTCATTGAAACATAAAGCGGCGTCCATCAGATATCTGCGACGCCGCCGGAAGGAATTTTATGACGGGTCGGGCGAAATTGCATGTTTTCAAGGGACGACGTCGTTCTAAAGGAGTAGGCCGTCGTTACTCGGGACGGCCTAGATGCGCCCAAGACGACGCCGAGTCAAAGGGACGGCGTCACGTCATAAGGTGACGCCGTCGCAAGGTTTACGTGGCCAAGACGAAACCCTAATGATGGTACACGACGGCGTCCACGAAACATAAGGTGACGCCGTCGCGGATGTAATCTTATATATAGAATCCGAATTTTTCGGTTTTGTGTAGTCTTTTGGAGTAAAACCTAAAACCGAACCAAGGCTTTCTTGTGCGATTTTAGGTTCTAAACCCTATTATACATCAAGATAAGTATTTACTTCATTAATTTAATTATGTCTTTGATTATTTGTGTGTATGCTTGCATGTTCTCCATGTCCGCTAATTTATTTGTGTGTTTGCTTAGGAATATGAAACTTAATTATTGAATATTGATTGGTTGATACTTATCTTAGTTGACTAATGATCTAGAGTGCGCTAGATTATTCGTTGTGTACTTAATGCTTGACTTTTCTTTGTGAACTTTAGAATATAATTATCTAGGTAATTGTAGGATAAAGTATTCAAGGACAACCGTAGAGTAGGCGCCTATAAATCACTAGAGGATTTGTAAACAAGACCCTTGGTAATTTCAAAGAGTTAGGGAAACAAGCACGCCCTATAGCCTTAGAATCACAACGCAACTAGGAATAAGGACGTGACAAATCAACCATCAATAGGAGATAATTAAGGAGTAGTAAACCTAAGTAAACACATCTTTAAACTATCATACGAGTACACATCAATTAGACATAGACTATCACAACCTTAGATTAGATAATTAGATAATAGTAGAGTAATCGGTAGCAATACCAACCCCAAATCCAATACCGAGATTCGTACCTTTTCCATTTCTACAAAAAATATAAAAATACAAAATAATCTTCCTCAACCTCAACCTTAGCGTAGTAACTTCTCACTAGCATTCCTATTCCCCAGAGAACGATATCAATACCCGTGGCTTACCCTAATTACTACACTACAACGATTAGGTTCAACGCCTAGGGTGTTATAAAACTTGCTCAAGAAAGGAAGTTTCCTTGACCCCGAACGACGCGTGTGGCGTTATCACTCATCACCATCAACTAACTCACGACAAGATGCTTCCATTATAGCACCTCCTTCATCACCAACGAGTACACCAACTTCATCACCAAATCACTCACCACCTAAAATCACTCTTTGGAACTCCTTACGACTCCAACAAGATATCAACAACCAAAGCAAAAGAATTAGCCTTTTGACACCTCCAACTTCTCCAAACACAATATTCAATGATCTTGAAACATCACCACCTTTAGCTCCCATTAAACTACAAGAACATCTAGGTTCTTTTCCACAACCACTTCCAATCATTCTGGACTTTGATCCGTATTTTCCTATTTTTCCACCACAACTTCCGCAACTCACAAATCAAAACAACCCGGAAGATTTTCGTACTCATTACCCACATCACTTACATTGTGAACATTGCCAATCCACTAGGGAAATTGCAATAGAAGTTAGGGAAGAAATACGATTCATACTCAACCTCATCCTTGATCGCATCAATACCATTACTCATCCAAACCTCCATCCATAACCTTATGCAAGCATGGAAGGAATCATCACTACTATTTTCTATTTTTAGTACTTTTTATTGTGGAGTCATTTTCAAGAACAAGTCTTGTTCTTATTTTTATATGCTTGTAGGTGGCATAAATACCACTACACTTTGTTGTTTTATTACAAGGCCTTGTTTACATACCTTGGCTCCCAATCTTGATTCTCGTCAATCACAAGATTACATAAGCATGTTACTAACCTTTGTCTTTGTAGGATTTTTTTTTCACTTGACGCCTCAAACTAGGGGAGCTACCGTCAAGGGGAGTGTTATACGTGGACTAATTTTTCCACACTTTTATTTCTCGGAGGGAGAAGAAGTAAACTTAGGGCTTTCAAAACATACATCTATTCTTAAGTTTTACTCATCATAACATTATGTTTTTCATCAACAAAAAGGGGGAGATTGTTAATACAAATAAACCGTAAAAACGTTTATTAATATTTTGCGATCTCTTTGTGTTTTGTTGATAACAAATATAATGTTATCTTAAGTACAATTATAAGGATACATGTTATTTTTGTAAAGCATTTACATATAGCCATTTAAATACAAAAATGTTGTAATTAATTATTTGTTGTAATAGTTTATTAGGATGGGTAAAAACCACAACCCATGGATCATAACCCATACCCAAGTTGGCTAGATACAATGTATACTTAGATACATTGAATCTAAAGAAAAACCATGGACCAACCCATAACCCATGACCCATAACCAAAAAACCCATGGGCAAAGAGGAGCGTCCCACGGATCCCTAGGATTACACTAGACAGATCCCAAGTGGGAGGGATTCGTGGGATCCGGGGAACAGTGACAAAAATTACCTATAAATAGAGAGCCATTTCTTCATTCTAACTCACCCCTCTTCTTACTAAATCTCTCAAACACTCTCATTCTCTTCTAACATATAGATCACTTGATCTAGAGAGTTGTTCTTCTTTATTTCTATTGTGATTCTCATATAGGTCCTTCTCTAAGGCGAGATCACGAGCATTCTACTAGTCATCCAAGCAAGGGGTCCTTGATTGATTTGTCACTCCGCAAGATTTCTGTAGCAAAGATCTTGTATTTGATATTTCACATATTTGTTGTGTAATAGTCGTGTTGGTTTGGTCCACCGTGTTACGGACTCGGTATCTAGCTTTGTACCGGAAAAAGGTGTAAGAAACGTTGTAAAGGCTTCTCCGCCAAGTGATAGAGTTTGTTGACATAGTGCTTGAACTCTCGAGTAGGTGACTCGGGAGTGGAGTAGGGCAAGGAAGGTGTCCTTGTAGCGAACCACTATACATCGGTTGTGTCATTTCTATCCCTTTGCTTTACTTTATTTACTTGTCAGATCATTAGATCTATACTTTCTCTACATCTATAAGATCCGACATATTAACGAATCTAAAGTTTTGAAACTAACTTAAAATCGGCAAAACTATTCAAACCCCCCTTCTAGTTTTCCACAACATGCATTAATTATATAAAGATATTTAATTGTCATACATGTGATTTTTATGTTGAATATGGCAATTAGATTTTATAACTCTTTCTTTATGATTACCTTTTGAGAGGACGGTGGGTAATCAAAAGGGTTATGAATCTAAAATATTTATGCAATCCAAGTTTTGGATTAATTCATGCATCTAGGAGCTGAGATCTTGAATTTAATTATAATATGATTCTGATTGAATTAAGATAACTCTTGAGTACATCTGACATTGAGTGGGAGCATTGTGCTTATCCTTAAAATTTACATGTTGAAGATATCATTCTATTTAAGCTAGATATTGATCCTTAAGCTTGGAATGAAACTTCACTTGGAATTTAGGGAATAAAATAAACAACCTTGGAATAAATGTTTATCTAGAATAAACAAATGCGGAAATTGAAGTCTAACACAAATGCAATATATCATTTAAGCAAGTCTTAAATGGTATATTTTACTTGGAATAATTTACATGGAAGGAAACCTTGTGTTTTTAAACTAAGGGTTTATCATGTATATATTATATTATGTATAAGACTAGTTGCTTTTGTACAAGAACAAAATGAGCTGACAACAACAATATCTAATTGAGAGTGTTTTAGATCATTGTTAATATATATGTTTACGAATTATAAAACATAATGTTGTATAAGTACAAATGATGCTAGAGGATTAATTTATACTAGTTGTAGTAGGATTTTATCTTTTATGATAAATCTGCTAACTAGATATGCTCAACATAGAGCATTGTTGCATTACACATTTGTTAGGATTTAGTAAATCCAGTTATTAAAGAGTCGGTCACCTCAAGTATATGTAATCGTTAGAAAGCTCGTAGTCGTAGTTATTATAAGTTAAGTAGTATTTAGTTTAGTAACACCGTGGAGGACGGACGAGTCTTTACCCACTGTATGCCTGATCCACAGCCCGTAGGTGGCGATTTGTGTAAGACTATAAATACTCTCTACCTCCCAAGGTAGAGAGTTGGAGCTCATAATAATACTTTCATTTTCTCTCACTAAGTTCCCAAACCTCTAACTATTTCTCTCTCTAAAACCTTGAATTATACGCCTACTTGTGATCATGTTATGATGTGTTTGTGAAATCCAATATGTTACAAATGGTATCAAGAGCCATGGTTTGATCATCTCTCTTACATATCCTTGGATTTCTAGTGGTTTTAGATGGTTTTGAGTTTGAAAAGTTTAGTGGTTTTGCATCATTGGATCATTTCTTGTGTTAAAGTTTGAATTTTGGGTGTACTTTTATGTTTAGAATCATTGTAAGTGCTTGGGTTTTGATTTGGAAAGCTTGAATCACTGTGGTTGGACTTGTTTTGGATTGAAAAGTGTGTTTTTGAAGTTTTTCAAGTTAGCGACTTGAGTCTCGTTGTGAATTTCTTCTTAGCGACTTGCTTCAGTAACTTCTAGCGATTTGTAGTGTTAGTCGTAGCGACTTGATCGTAGTGACTTGTCTATTGAGACAAGCGGACAAACAATACAAGTTAGTGGATTCTCCACTACGACTAGCGACTTGGATGGGTAGGGACTTGCTTTCATTATTTCTAGCGACTTGTACTTATAGTTCTTAGCGAGTTGTCTCTTAGCGATTTGGATACTTAGCGAGTTGCTCTTTAGCGACTTGACTGTTTAGCGATTTGTGTCCAGCGACTTGGGTCTTAGCGACTTGTGCTTAGCGACTTGATTCACAACGACTTGAGGTTTAGCGAGTTGCTACTTAGCGACTTGGTGCTTAGCGACTTGGTTCAAGGGTTATAGTGACTTGGTTAATACTTGTTTCTAATACGGTTTTCTCTTAATTTTGTAAAATCCCGTGAAAGAATCTATTTCCCGATTTAATCATAGAGTTATAAAATCCGTGAAATCATAAACATGTCTACCAACGTGCCTACAATCATCTCTCATCAGGGCGAGGACGCTCAAGCATCCGGTTCGAGACACTCGCCCACCCATGCTTGATGTAACCGACTATGACTCATGGGCTCAACGAATTAGGTTGTATTGTCTTGGAAAGGAAAATGGAGTCAACATTCTCAAGTCTATTGATGAAGGACCGTATCGATTGAGACTACAAGAGACATAATTGATATCACTGCGAGATGGAACTATGATCTTTGGATTGGATAGACCAAAGACTTATGATGAGCTCAGTGATAAGGAGAAAAGAGATTCGATGTCGATATCGTGGCTTCAAACATTATACTTCAAGGTCTTCCAAAAGATATCTACAAGCTTATCAATCACAACACCGAAGCCAAGGTCGTTTGGGATAATGTCAAGATCGTCTCTCGGTTCTCAATTAACTAAGGAAGACAGAGAATCACAACTGTATGATGAATTTGAGCACTTCAAGATGAAACCGAGAGAGTATCGATGAATATTACGTGAGATTCCACAAGCTTGTGAATGATATGAGGAATATCAAAATGACTATGCCAAATATTCAACTCGAACTCAAAGTTTGTGAACAACATGAATCCCGAATGGCACAAGTTTGTCACTTCTGTAAAGCTAACCAAAGGATTAAAGAACACCAACTATGAGCAACTGTATGCCTTCCTCCTTCAGAATGAGAGACATGCGATGTTTGAACGAAGGATTCTTGAACAGTTCAATTCTAAACCAGGAGAAGCAAGTTCATCAAATGATTCAACAACATTCTACACTAATGTAGGGATTACTACCAAAGCTTCACTAGTCATACCTACTGGTAATGGTAATCACAAACTCATTCCCGATCCAAGGTTCAAGCAACCTGATGCTGATGCAGTCATGAAACACTTCATCAATCAACTGGATCTTATGGTTAAACAAAACTTGACCCTTACTCCACATACTAACAGTCTTCATACTAACAATGAAATCAGAACTGCATCCAATCTTCACAATCATGCTACTGTCAGAGATGGGAAGGTTATGGTGAAACCAGTTCAAGAAAGGCAGTATGAACAGGGAAGAGGTGGAGTTGGTAGAGTATATGTGGCAAATTAGTATCGTGGAAGGAATCCAAATCAAGGACAAGCAAAGCCTGTCAAATGCTACAACTATGGTGGTGAGGGACATATTGCTAGGAACTGCACATCTCCAAAACGTCCATAGAATGTAGAATACTTCAGAGACAAGATGTTGCTTGTGCAAGCTCGGGATAATGGAGCGACTTTGGACGAAGAGGAGTTGTTGTTTCTTCTTGAGGAAATGCCAAAACCTATGATGTCGATGTTGATGAACAACAAATTCGTGAAATAGGTCACAATCATCAAAATACCTTTCAAGTAGTCGATCGTGATGCATTTGACTCGATGTCGATGATGAACCCATCGCTCAAACTATCTTCATGGCTAGCATCTCACCTATGGTCTCTCCAAAGGTCTCACCACAACAGTGGCCCATCCAAAGATTCAATCATTTCGAGGTATTAAAACTATATGATGAAGTTGATGAGCAAAGATGCATAATAAAGTACAATCTCTTGAAACTTATGAATCGATATTGACGATGAGGGTAATAGCAATATTGTCCCATATGATCAATATGTGAAGCAAAGTGAAAGTGAGATTGTACCAAGTGTGCATCTTCCGCAATCAATGATGACTATGTTTTGATGAATACACCGCATTTGCCCCGATGATTCTGTTATCTCCGAATCGAATGCCTATAAAGAACAAGTTGCTATTTATGAACAACGTGCTAAGTTTGAGTTAACTACCCGTGAGCGAGAAATGGATGACCAAATGCATACAATTATTAGAAAAAGTAATTTTAGAGAAGAAGTGTTAAAACAAGAGTTAAATTCCTTACAAGAAAAGCTCTCTAAAGCGCTAAGCAAAAACAAGAACTTCAAGAAAATGTTAAATGCTTAAGCAAGAATTCAATGCTAAGGAATCAAAACTTTTGAATGATTTTTCAATCTAAAAACTTTGAAAAGCAAGCTTGAAAATAAGTTGTACGCATAAGGAATACCATTCGATCGCTTCACTTGATCACTAAGCACGAGTTTTAAGTGATAAGCATAGTATTCCCTTGTTGAGGAACCAAATCCAGAGGTCGTTAAAAAGCTAGAGTCGCTCATAAGGTACTATATGATGGTAATGAGATTCTTAAGCCTAGGAAAACACCATCATGTGTTGGAAGCACGAAGAGGATAGAAAATTAGATGATGCCTCTAGGGAGAAAATGGATAAGAAGCTTAACGATCCCGTGTGTAAAAGGAAAACATAACGATAAAACCCCATGATTACACTAAGGAAAATTGGATCTCCTTAAACAAGTTTAAGCCTCGGACTCTATTAACCCCGAACAATTGCTCGGAAAAGGATATGGATATGAAAAAGCTAAAATCTTGTTGCAAAAACACTCCCTTAGGAAAATGCTGCAGACTCCGTGTATCCTCCAAATACACCAATGCATCTAGTTCCTAGATCGATTGCCACTAATAGCAAAACCTTAATCACCAGTATGTTGTTTATCAACTATTCATTGATTTTGAGAAGACATGTAAGAAGAGAATCACACCTGCTGTGGATAACGGGGGAAAGGGTTTTGAGCAAACTAAAGAATGTTATTTAACCGAGGTCATGCCTTTCTTTAAACAATTAAAAGGTTAATTTGAGAGTCTTCAAAAGGAATAAATTCGGATATTAAAGAAATGGAAAAGGAATTTGATGCAATGATAGTTGAGGTCAATGATTATGAACAGAACTCAAATATAATGAAGTTGAAAGGAAGAACTTGCATATCTTAAATGAAAATTTGATTTCGAGTTGTGTTGCTCAAGATGTGTTTTATCTTGTTATTAAGCACTCTATTCTCGCTTCTCGATTTCATGAATTATCTATTGCATTGAAAGTTTTCCATGATCGTGTCATTGAGCTTGAAAAGAAAAACTCGAACTAAATGAGAAAATTGATTAGGATGATCACGATAATTTGGTAAAACATCTTTCTAAACTAGAGGTTGAACATTTTGATTTGCAACTAAAATATCAACATCTTAAAGTAAATGTCAAAACCTCAAATATCAAGACATCCTCGGATGTTCCGTAGTTTAATGCGAGTTTTCGGATAAACAAACTTGAAGAACAGATTCAAGCTCATTGTAACACGATCGAGAAAGTTGAAAGCCCAAATTTCACAATTAAAGGGTGAAAAGAAAATGACCGGCTCCCAAATGCCTCATCCTTTAGATTCTCAAGATTCTCAAACTTTTCATCTTCAAAACTTGGTTAATGCTTTACAAAAGAAAGCGAGAGTTTTCTAGAAGAAAATGAAAAAGTTAAACAACACTTTAAAGAGTTATATGATTCAATGAAAGTCACTCGTGACAAGAACAACGAAAAATAACGCCTTTACAAAAAGAAATTGAGAATCGAGGAGTCGGGAAAAGGAAACCGCCACTTGTCTTTAATGAGAATGTTGCATCAAAGTCATCCTCGATTGCAAATATATCATGATCAATAAATACATTCCTCCTCATCTTAGAATAATGAACTTGTGTTTCATAACTATTTTGCTCACCTTAAGGATAGTCTAGAATGTCTCCGTGAGATTGTGGAAGAGGATTTCATAAATAAGCCGCTTGATAGAAATTAGGTTTGCTTGCATTCGTGCCAAACGATCTCGGGAGTCGCTAGAATGTTTAATAGCAACATGTCCTAAATCCTTAGGTGCGAAAGGTAAAGTCGTGATGCCTTGTTCAATGCCTAGTGCCAAGCATGCAAACCATTCTATTCCCAGATAAGAAAGTGAACTTTAATGTGCCTTCAAGTAGTTTAGATCCCCGCACGCCTAATTCGTGAATGCAAAAGTAGATCAACCAACTAATGTTCCCATAATTCCCTCTACAGAGTAATCGGTGACATAAAAGCAAGCGGTCAAATCCTCCGTGCAATACCAAGCAAGATAGGACCTCGCAAGCTAAGAATGTGCATTGGAAGAGAGTAGAAGATCATCATAGGAATATTAAGTTTGAGTTGAATAAAACGAATCGTGTTGATTCTAGTATTACCTATAAACGTACTGTAATTAATTCAAATTCTGCTACTATCCGCAAACCTTGTAATGATGACTCCTTGATTTCTGTTACTAATCATGAATGTGGTGTGAATGATTTGTCTAATGCTGTCAAATGCCCAATTAAAACAGTTAATGTTAAAAATCAAGCTAAGAAGGCTAAAAGGCAAAGGCGTAAGAAAGTTAGAAAACAGTGGAAACCCACAGGATGGAAATTTAGTAATATAGGTTATCAATGGATACCTACTGGCCGTAAGATTAATGAGCTGTGCCCTAAATTTGCTAAGTCAATGCCCACTAGAAAATGGATGCCTGTTGGTAGAACTATTCCTTAATAAGTGAACATACTTTGAATAGGTCAAATACGGACACTAGCACCGCATCTATTTCGATGATTCCATTGTTTCTACTTGATGTGGGTGTTCCAATCATCATTACTAACCAAATGGAACCCGTTCTTGCATGGGATCCCAAATATCCGCTTATCCATTCTTGTCTGTGTTCAACTGCAGATAGTTCAAATCGCTTACGTGGTACCGGACTCAGCCGCTCCAAGCATATGACCGGAGATGCTCATGGCTCATGAACTTCGTGAGTAAATTCATCGAATCATTAGATTCAGAACGACCATTTTGGTGCAATTATGGGTTATGGAGATTATGTTGTTGGTAAAAGTGTAATCTCCGTGGTATATTATGTGGAAGGTCTTGGTCATAACTTGTTCTCTCGTTGGTCAATTCGTGATTCCGATCTAGAAGTGGCTTTTAGAAAACATACTTGTTTCGTTAGAGAACTTGATGGTGTGGAATTGTTAAGAGGAACTCGTGGTTCAAATCTATACACCATCTCTATCGAAGACATGATGAAGTCCTCTCCAATATGCTTGTTGTCAAAGGCTTCGAAAACAAAATCATGGTTATGGCATCGTCGTCTCAATCACTTAAACTTCGGCACCATTAATAACCTTTCCAGAAAGGATCTTGTCAGAGGCTTACCCAGACTAAAATATGAAAAAGATCATCTTTGTTCAGCTTTCCAATTAGGAAAATGCACAAAATATGCCCACAAACCAAAACCCACAAACTCAGTAATGGAAGTTCTTCATACCCTTCCTATGGATTTGTGCGGACCAATGAGAGTGCAAACGATAAATGGGAAGAAATACATTCTAGTCGTTGTTGATGACTACTCTCGATTTAGTTGGGTAAAGTTTTTGAGGACAAAGGATGAAACTCCAGATGTCATCATCAAACTTATCAAACAGCTTCAGGTTCGACTCAACAATACTATTAGAATTGTTCGAATGCACAATGGCACGCATTTTGTTAACAAAGACTTAATTCGGTTTATGAAAGTGTTGGAATCACCATCAAAGAAGTGTTCCACGAACTCCTCAATGAATGGTGTAGTTGAAAGACTAAATCGAACTCTTGTGGAAGCCGCAAGAACAATGCTAATTTATTCAAAGGTTCCAATGTTTCTATGGGTCAAGCCATTGCCAACGCTTACTACACCTAAAATCGCTCCCTTATACACACCTCTCATGGAAAAACTCCATATGAACTTGTCCATAAACGAAACCCCGATTTATCCTATCTTCGTGTTTTGGTGCTTTGTGCTATCCAACAAATGACGGTCAAGATTTAGGTAAATTAAGAGCTAAGGCGGACATTGGAGTTTTTGTAGGTTATGCATCAAACAAGAAGGTTACCGAATCTACAACAAAAGAACTCGAGATATCATGGAAACTATTCACGCCACGCTCGATGAGTCGTCGGGCATATGGCTCCGTGACAATCCATTCTGGACCCGATTTCAACCTTCATCAAGTAGTCCTATCGTTCTACCCTTGTTTCAAATCCTCACCAAAGAACTCCTTATGTACCTCCTTCGTAAGATGATTTGAAGAAATTATTTGATCCAATGTTTGATGAACACTATGAGCCAAGTGCTAATGATATGTCAATTCCATCAACAGGTCGCTTCCATCCACGCCAATGAAGTTAACCCTTCGCCAATGTCATTAAGTCAAGAAGCACCTTGATCAATCTGCCTCATCAACAAATCATCAATCATCGAGTGTACATCATGGAATTGTTTCGCACCCATGATGAAGTTAATCCTTTGCTACTCCGAAGATGCTCCCTTTGAAAACATATTTTCTCTGAATCATCATCGTAACCATCTTCTTTAGGAGATATCGACTCGCTACTTCAGCCTCAACAACAACCACATGAACACCTTAGAAAATAGACACATGATCATCCATTGACAACATCATTGGAAACCCTCTCGTCCAAGATCCACGCGAAACAACTTGCAATCGATGCCTTATGGTGCTTCTTCAACTCCGTACTCTCTAAGGTCGAACCAAAAGATGTTAAAACCGCCATGAATGAAGACAACTGGTTCAATGCCATGCATGAAGAAATTCATGAGTTTAATCGACTAGATGTATGGGAATTAGTACCGACTCCAGATTGTGCTATGATCATTGCTCTAAAGTGGATCTTCAAAGTAAAACTTGATGAGCATGGTGATGTTTTAAAGAACAAGTCTCGATTGGTTGCAAAAGGATATCGTTAAGAGGAGGGGATTGACTTTGAAGAATCATTTGCTCCAGTTGCTCATATCGAGGCAATCAGAATCTTCTTGGCTAATGCTGCAAGTAAGAACATGGTAGTCTATCAGATGGATGTAAAGACGGCTTTTCTTAACGAAGATCTGAAAGAAGTTGTATACGTCAGCCAACCTGAAGGTTTTGTGAATCCAGAGCATCCTACTCATGTCTATACTTTGAAGAAGGCTCTTTACGGTTTGAAGCAAGCTCCAGGGCATGGTATGATACGCTATCAATGTTTCTTCTATCTCTGGATTCACAAAGGAGCAATTGATCCGACATTGTTCACCGAAAGTCGCAAACATTTAATTCACGCTCAAATATATGTTGTTGATATTATTTTTGCCTCGATCGACCCCAATGAATGTAACTGTTTTCAAATGAAATGGGTTCCAAATTTCAAATGTCAATGATGGGACAAATGTCATTTTTCTTGGGATTACAAATTTCACAAAGTCCCGGAGGCATTTTTATAAATCAATCTAAATATGCAAATGAGATTTTAAAGAAATTTGGATTTGATTCTTGTGACCATGTTGACACTCCCATGATAGAGCCGTACTAAACCGGATGAGGACCACTCAATGATCATGGTAGACCAAACGAAATATCGTAGTATGATTGGATCCCGATGTACCTTACACCATGAGACCGTACATTCATTCACTGTTTGCATGTGTGCTAGATATCGTGCTAAGCCTACCAAAAAGCACCATGAAGCGGTTAAACGGGTCTTCGGTATCTCCAAGGAACCATCAATATGGGTCTTTGGCACCAAGGACACCGGTATGTCACTAACGACCTATGTAGATGCCGATCATGCAGGATGTCAAGATACACGTCAAGCACGCCTAGAGGTGCTCGGTTTTTGGGTGATAAGCTTGTGAGTGGTCTTCAAAGTAACAAATGAGTACTTCTATTTCCTCTGAGGTGAATACATAGCCATGTCATCTTATTGTGCTCAAATCCTATGGATGAGATCCCAATTATCGACTATGGCTTTGAATTCAACAAAATCCTCTGCATTGTGATAATAAAAATGCCATTGCTCTCTCATGCAACAACGTTCAACACTCAAGAGCAAAGCACATCGACATTCAACATCATTTCATCGGGAGCAAGTAGAAAACGGTGTGGTGGAACTCTATTTTGTGAGGATCGAATACCGCTAGCGACATCTTCACCAAAGCTCTTCCTAGAGAACGTTTTGAGTTTATCCTCCCACGACTTGGTCTCAAGAGTCTTCAACCGGATACACTCAAACGTCTTCAAGAGGAAGACGAGGAGTAAAGGTCTTTCTTCATCCATCTCTTGTAAATATTTATTCGAAAAGCAAAATACAAAATTTCAAAACCTTCAAAAAGCAAATAGAAAAATATAAAACTTTCAAAAATCAAAAAAAAAAAAAAAAAAAAAATTGAAAAATCTTGAAAAATTTCAAAAAAAAATATTGTCATTTTGTCATGCTTTTCTCTATTCGATAATATCTACGGTCTTTGTGTTGTCATTCAAAGAATGACACGGGACTTTAGATGTTGGTCGAATGTTCTTAAAAAAAAAAAAAAAATTGGGAGAAAGTGAAACTATGGTTTATTGTCATTTCAGCAAGAACCCGCTTTTCAAAGAAAGAACAGAGCTATGCTTTAGCTTGTTTTCAAATCTCATGCTCGATTCGATAAACAATTACTTACTATCTAATGAAAACTAATTGCTTTGAAAATAACTCGGACTCTATTTTTGAAAATCATCCGACTTAACGCTTGTCAAAATATCTATCTCTCAATCAAAACTTATGTCATTGATTGAGGGGAAAATGATTTCAATTAAATCAAAAGGTTATTTGTCATACAATTGTTCTCAAAAGATAATCATGCATGTTTAATCAATGGAGTTTAAAGTCTCAAAATCCAATCCTTATCAGTTAAAATGTTTTCATAATCAAGTCACAATTCTCCTCAAAAGCTTTCAAAATCAATTTAAATCTACTGAGATCACAAATCTCAAATGATTTAAAAATTGTGATCGGGGAGAATTTATGATTTAAATTGGATTTAAACTGATAATTCGATAAATGGTTTCATAAGTGTTTAGCAAGCTTTCCTCCCCACATGTGCCAAACGATTTCAAATTTTCCATGCACATGTTGAGGGGGAGCAACTTTTTAAACCTCAAAGAATTGAAACGTGATTGATTTGTCTCTAAGTGCAGGTTCCCTCTAATATGTGCAAAACTCTTTCAAACCTCGAGGCATATATTGAGGGGGAGCAAACTTTTGAAAACCTCATCCTTCCCCAATATGCTTTATCTACTTTATTTGATCAGGAAAGTGATGTTGATATCTTTTAGAAAATGATAATCAAAGAAGTTAAGTCTTCCTCTTGCCTCCGTGTGCCAAAACGATTTCAAATACATGATGCACATGTTGAGGGGAGCTCTCTTCTAAAAATATCAAAACAATTCAGTACAAAATGCTTTGATAACATATCACAAGTATCTGATTGATTTTCAAATGGTTTTCAATCGGTTCCAATGGTCGATGAACAATACCAAATAGACCGACCAAATTTACTTTATGTATGGTGATATAAGGATGGTTAGGTTAGGTATTCATTCCCACGATCCCGCCAGAGTCGGAGGGATCTACCCAGTGGACAATCCACTAGATAATGTAGAGTCCTTAGGTATGATGAAAAAGGAGAAAAGTGAGATATGGGAAGAGTGCGGATGAGACAGAGCTAAATCTTGGAATAAACCCAACAAGGTTCTAGTTATGAAGTCTCGGTAAGCATCAAGGGGTTGAAGAATGAAAAGAATTGAATGAGAAAAGGGTGAAAATAAATAGCCCTCCATTTGTTCAACCTTAGGGCGAAACCGGTTCAATTCATATACTCTGGTGGTTACCAAGGTAACATCGGTATTGAAGACAAGACGTCATGGACCCAAAGGACGACCGCACTACAACTTCCCAAGCTACTCAAGTTCCTCTTAAAAGGACTTGTTTCATTCTCACGGATAACCGACATTATCTATCGACTTTCTCTTAGAGTTTGTTGATATTGAAGAAGGAGACCCTCTCCCTAGTCTCCGGCATAGGAACCAAATATGCACAATTGAGTCTAGAGCCACGAGACCATCATATAAATCTCATTAGGACACTGTCTATGAAGACTCTCTGTTTCATACAATGTGGAAAGAGAGATTATATCTTATGAGTCCTATGCATTATCCTTGTGGTATTTCCAGAACATCTGACTGATATGCAAACATATTCACAATGAAGATGGACAGCCTTCTAGAGCCAACATCAAACAAGCTCCTGGTGGGTGGCATGTGAGATCTATCCAATAGATCAACCATGTTACAACCGAATGAAACAATGGGGCGATTCAATATTTTGAATCAATCTCGTTCAGTTATGGATTGACGGATACCTTTGAAAAACCGGTCGTTGTGCTTAAAAACTCTTTTCTTTAGCACATCGATCGTGTAATCGATACTTCAAAATAAAAGGGGCTTATGATTGATAATTGATTTTCATTAAAACCTTCGCTGTATTGTAAAAACAATTTCTATTGAGTGGTACACGATTGGTTCACTCACTCCGTGTTGTCTTCTTTGAGACGTTCAGGTTTAAGAACTGTTGGAATCACTCCTAAACTATATTTCAAGTGTTAGTGATTCATATGTAATAGTTAGCTTAATATGGCCTTTATGTTTGTTATTTAGCTAAGGCTTATGTAGAAGGCCCATAAGCCTTGGCCCAAGCCCATAAGAAGGGAAGGAGTCTAGATGTGTTGCCCTAGCTCCTTTCCCTATAAATACTCTTGTATAACCCTCACTTGAGGGTTGGTTGTTCAAGTTACACATTTCACCTACGCATAACTCTTCATATTGTTTATATCGTGTGTGTGTGATATTGTTCATTCGATCTTTCTTGTCTATCTTTCTTATATTGATGCTTGTGTCACTTATATGGTGACCTAATAGTGGTATCATTCGCCAAATAGTTGGGTGAACGTATTGTTTTTGAAGTAAGTTTTGGTCTTACGCGTAAAGCATACGGTTCCAAACTTGGTCACGCTTAAAAACTCATTTTTTACACTTTTCAATCCAAGATTCTTGTCCTTTCAACGTTTTAAGGTGTTAAAATATCTGTTTTTGGCAAAAAGTTTCAAACTTTATGTGTGGATCATTTTTTTTAAGCTTGGTTTTTTACGTGGGATACGTTCTACGCGTAACGTGTTTTTTAGCTTTGGATCATCAAGTTTCACACTTTTGAGTCATTTTAGTGATATTGAAGCTATTTCATCACAAAAATCTGGTTTGGAAACATCGGTTGGTAGAAATCAATTTTGGCTTATTTCACGCCGTAAGAAAACCCTAATCTTACGCCAGAACTCATCCTTGGTTTGATCTTGGCCAGGATTACTCGGTGTTTTTCTTGCTTGGATAAGCCCGAAAACACTTGACTTTGAATATCTTTTGCATTGTGATAGTGTAAAAGATCTTTTGGGCAAACCCCTAATTTTACGCATAAGCTTAAGCTTACGCATATAACTCGTTACGCATAAGATTATTCTTACGCCTAAGCTCTGTCTTACGCATAAGTTAATCCTACGCCTAAGTTTTCTACACTTAACTTTCTGTTTACGCATAGCTTTAGTGTTTTCTCATTTCTTACGCATAAGCTAATCCTACGCGTAACTATTGCAGTTACGCGTATCTTTGGTGTTTTTACGCATAAGTGTTACTTTGCCTTTACGTGATTTCTACGCCTAAGGATACTTCATCAACAACGGTTTATTCGACTACAAAGATCCATTTAACAACACAAGTTTTCAACATGTCACAACCACCATACTCTAGCTATTTCCCTTACACTTATAATCAACAACAACAACCACAACTAAGTCCACAACATCAACAATTTAATCATCAACAACAAATTTATCAACAACAATTTAATCAACAACATACTCCACAACTTGCAGCAATTCCACAACCTCAAATGGTTTAACCACCACCAAGTCTTCAAGTACAACCTTACACAAACGTTTACAATCAACATCCATCAAGGAACACTATGAAGGAACCAACTTGGTTTGCAAAGATGTGTGAAGCTTTAAGTAGCCAAGAATCCATTCATGAGGTTTGGATCACTGATAGACCTCCAATGCTCACTCTAGGAAACTACGATCAATGGGTGATTAGGTTCTTTAGGTTTTGTGATCTAAAGAAGCCACATGGAAAGTTCTTAAAGAAGTTCATCTTGGAAGGTCCATTTCGATGCCTCTTATCACTACACCCGAGATCCTAATGTTGTTCCACCAAGAGATGATCTCACCAACATTGCAACTGTTGCTCAACCGTCTGGAGATGAACTTCTACACTATGAAGTCGATGAGCTTGCAATGAAATATATCCTTTTAGGATTACCAAACCCAATTCTTCACGGTGTTGATGCTCAAAAGATCGCAAAGCAATGTGGAACATATCCATCTTCTCATGGAAGGCATCGCACTCAATCAAGAGGATATGGAATCCAAAATTTACTTGGCTTATGAACACTTCATGATTGAACACGGAGAGACACTCGAGTCTTATCATCATCGATTCTCGACATCATCAATGATTTGGATAAACACAACATCATCATGCCAAGAATTGCAGTTAATACTAAGTTCCTGAGTAGTCTTGGTCCTGAATGGGAGAAGTATGTCATTTTCCTCCATCAAGCGAAGAATATGCATCATGCTACATACGGATTGTTGTATGACTATTTGAAGCCTCATCAAAAAGAAGTTGATAAGGAAAGGATTATCCGTGGCCAAACTGTTTCACCTTCACTTCCAGATAATCAACAACTTGCTTTGTGGGCTCAAACTAGTTATCCTCCTCAACCAGCTCCTCAACCAACTGCCACAATCACACCATATGATCCATCATAGCAACAATATCAACAAACTCAATTGGTTCCATACAACAAGAACAATGATCAAGCATTTTTCAGTGAAGCTAATGAGGACTCCGATCCGTTCGATGCATTGCAACAAGGATTTGTGATGATTGCTAAAGCTTTTGGCCATTATACAAACAAATCAAACAATCGCATTCGTTCCTCATCAAACACAAGGAATCAAGCTGTTGTGAACAATGGACGAGTTGAAGTTCAGAATCGTGGTTATGGTCGTCAGATGGGCGGTGGTCAAGGGTTTAATGCTATGGGTAGGAATAACAATGAGCTCAAGTGGTTGAGCAGGAAATGCTCGTAATGGGTTGAATGGTCTTGATGCTACAAGCGTAATGAGAAGGGACACACAGCTAATGCATGTCCAAAGCCGAGGACTAGGGGCGCTTATCACAAGGAGGCTTTACTCGGCTCTTAAGGATGAAGTCGGTGGAACTCTCAAAGACAAAGAATGAGCTTTATGGCGATGCGCACTCGAGATGATGATATGGAGGACTTGCGGTGCCAATGCAGCAGCATTATGTTGATGGCTAATATGCATGAGCTACACATGAGTGACACAGCCCGGTGTGTATGACATCGATGGCTTGTCTCAGGTACCGAACAAACCATATTCATCTCTGATCTAATATCATCGCCAACATCTGAATCCGGCGAGGCTCAGAATGTTCAAAATGAGTCGTCCACATCTCATTTTGACGATTCTCAACTAGACCCCGTAGTTACATTTGATGATCAAGATGACCTTCTGGTTTCCTTTGATACTCAAATTGACTCCGTGGTTATACTTGAGGATCTGAATAATGATCATGTTGTGACTCACGTTGAACACGCTGAACCTTTGCCTAGTCCAGATGTTGATCTCTTACTTAAAGACCAACAATCCCGAATGGAAGAATGTCGTTCCTTAAAGCAGCAATTAAAAAGTAAAAATGCACTATTAACCAGGGATCTTGAATGCTTAAAACGGTAACTCAATTTTTTCAAAACTCAAGAAAACCGTGAAAAAGGTTTTGAAGCCGCTTTTGCTAAATCTCATCAAAACGAACAATCTTTAGAACGACAAATGCGTGATCTAGCCGCTTCGAAGAATGCTTTGTTGTCTTGACATAGAACAACTTAAACATGAACATAAACAACAAATTAACGCTCTTACTTTGGAAACTCAAAAAGCCAAGGCCGAGTTGTTAACTTGTCAAAAGCAGTTCTCACGAGTACAAAAGCATTCCACGAACGAATAGATAACTATCTTGAAGAAATTGTCGACTTACAAAACAAAATCAAAGAGTTTCAAAATTTTGTTTATAAACATGGTGAGTTAATCACAACTATTCAAAAGTTTACTTTTAAACCAAATCCAAATGGATATGGACCGATTCTTGCCGATTACCAACCTAAGTTTTCAAACGAGCATTCAAACCAAATCACAAGTTTACATGCGTAACATAGAATTGATGATTCAATTATGATCATTGTTGAATATAATCGCATGGAGGAATTAGATGCGTATGACGAGAGTCGGTCAAAATGGAAAATGTGGTTTATAACAAACCATTTAACTATTCAAAAGCCGTAACTTTTGTCACACAACAAGATACTTCTAACAAACCTTTGGTTATCACACCGCTTCAAATTAGTCCCCAACCAAATTATGCACAAATTTATGGTCCTTTACCTTCCATCGTTGAAGTAAATTCAAAACCTGAAAATCGTCATATTCTTAGATATTTTGACCTTTTCACGTCTAACCTCAAACTTTTAGAACATGAGATTGAATTTCATTCTGAAATAAAAGTTGAACATTTTCAATCGCCTCTGGCGCGAGAACAAAGAGATATTTTTCAGAAAAGACTTTTACCCCATGTTAAAATTTTGAAAAATTGTGCATTATATTGGGAAAGGGAATTTCATAAGGAACTTGGATTGATGAAATTCGTTTTCGAGAAAACAGAAACATCTATTTCTAATACTAAACGTAAAAAGAAAATGTTACGAAAAGATGTTGATCGACTCTTGAAAGATGTTATCTGTGTTGATATCCATAATGTTGTGTTATTGCATTCTTTGCCATATGCATCTGATTATATCTCTGCTGATTCTGTTGATTCTGTTGTAATTGTAGAGAATACTGATAATGTGCATCAGATCGAGTCTTTAAAAGTTGAAAATGAACGACTGTTAAACGATCTTTCAAATGCAAAACGTCGTCTTCAATGGTGTCAAAAAGATTGTCAAAATCGTGAACTTTCTTTGCAAAACAAAATCAACCAGTTGCAATCCAAAACGTTTAATCCAAAATTTGAGCAACTGGATGATCAAAACGCGTCTTTGAAATGTCAAATCTCAAAATATGAACAAGAACTTGCAAAAGTTAAAAAGGAATATGGTGTCATATTTGATTTACTTAAATGCAGACTCGTGATGAAGCATCAAACGAACTTGATCATTTTCTTGCACACACTAAGGTAGTCATGAATTTTTAAAATCTTCGCTTACGAAAATCAAGAATTGGTGCACACTATCTTTAAATTAAGAGAAATGTTAGGAAAGTATGAACACGCTCAAATTTAGCATCATTAAGAGAATTGCACTGTAACACTTAGCAAACGTGAACCCATATTGCCTCTTGACAAAACACACGTTACTAATGTGCTTCCTCTCTTGAAACAAGAATAATTGCCTATTTTCCTAATGTCCGCACTTCACGACCCTAGGAGCAATACAAGGAAAAATAGGAAGTTGCGACCTAAGAAAAGAACAATAAAGAATGTCAAGTAGAAGAACACCCTAGGACTTTGAATAAGACTCCCGTTGCACCCACTTTAGATATTGCATCCGACAAATGTAATGGAAAAAGTGTTGTAACGAATGCTAAACCTTTAAGTACTTTTGATATTCATCGATGCTTCTTGTGTTATTTGTCGTAAAAGTATGCTTTCTGATTGTCATGACAAATGTGTTGCTAGAGCTATCTTGTCTCGTTTACGGAATCCTAAGACCGGAATACCTCTAGGCCCACTAATGCTTCTAAGTCCGTGCTTGTAAACCGCCTCTTTAGATTCTAAGAAACGCATTGATGTCCTGTAGCTCATTATCACCTCCAAGGAATGTAGTATCACCTAGTGCATTCACTAAGACTAAAGAAAATACTAGTTGGAGATGGTCAAATGGATACATAATACACTAGGATTTAAATGGATGCCTAAAGTCATTGATGCGTGTATTTATACTATATGGAGCCTTAAAATAAATCTCAAGAGAATTCAAGTCAACAAGACTTATCAATACATAAATACAAAAGGAAAAACTCGAAATTGAAAATATAATAACAAAATCAATAGAACAAATCATATCATATCATAACAATCATAGTAGCGAGTAACCATAATGATATAACGTACATGGGTGATCGGCTCCCAGTTGTGAAGACGCCGTATTACACGACACCATTCACGACAAATCATAACATATCGACAACAGAACAAATCTAGGATGCATCCATACCCCCTATGAGACGAGATAGTGGCCATACAATATATATCGAGCTCATAATCGAGAATGTAGGGACTAACATCACTCAACCACACTAAAGTCATGCCATTGGTGCATCAATGACACGGACATGGAACCCCATGCCTAGTGATAGCTCGGGTCTCAAACCTACAAGGCAAGGTCATATCAAAAGGATTCATATCAAAGGTTCATAAGTCAAAGGTTCATATCAAAGTCCATAGCAAAAGTTCATAATCAAAGATGCATATCAAAGGTTCATAATCAGAAGGTTCATATCAAACAGTTCACATAGGAGATTCAATCAAAGGGAGCATAGCAAAGTTATAGGGAAGCCCTAATAAGAAGGCTCAGAGCAAAGGATAACAGTTCAAAATCAATGTCGACAAGATGTAAACGAATCATGAGAAACCCCTACTGAAAAGGGATAGAATATCTGTACCTTATTCGAAGCAAGCAAAACAAGGAAGTAAAGTCACGAAATGAAATCAATTAGTCGCCTGGAACCTATATGAATTAGATAACGCTTACCTAGGTACATTCTCATGACCGAGATTCGGTCCAAAACGAAACAAAGAGTGCAATTGATAACATGAATAATGATCTTTTCATGATTTTATTTTGTAACACAAAGAGTCTAGGCCCACTAATGCTTCTCATCCTCGTACCGTAATTTATACTGAGCGGAGATCATTCAAAGAGAATAAGATTTATTCAAGGATTTAAAACATAGCGCGAGTCGTAGTAACATCAAGAATTAAGCCATAGGACTCCATCAAGTCAAATGGATGTGCGAAACAAAATAACTAAATTTGATGCGAAAGAGGAGGGCCAATCGGTTAAGACAAAAGAATATCAAGTCAATCGAGCGAAAATCAAAAGGAATCGAAAGATATCGAACAGACGGAAGCCTAATGTCTACCCAAGTCCTCACCAACAAACCTAAGCTCTACGGGTCAAACCTAGGGTCCATATGTCACGAGTCCCGACTACAAGTCGAAACACTGGCTCGATACCATAATTGTAACACCCCAACCCGATAAGGGTAGAAGTATCACAAGATGGTGTCATATCGAACATACATAATGAACATAAATCAAGCAATGGGGCCTTAAAATAAATCTCAAAAGTGGATGACTAGGATGGTCTCTATATTAGCTCATCTCTCAAACCCAAACAATCCCGACTCCTAGCTTATGTACTGCCGTAGGAAAAGAAATGCGGTGAGCTTAAAAAGCCCAATGAGCAGATATAACGATACAATAAAATAAAAGGTAATGGGTGATCGGCTCCAGTTGTGAAGACGCGCGTGTACCATCATTCACGGACAAATCATAACATATCAGACACGAACAAATCTAGGATGCATCCATATGCCCTATGATGAGATAGTGGCCATACAATATATATCGAGCTCATAATCGCAAAGGTTCATAATCGAAGGTCTTTAGATTCTAAGAAACCCCTCCGAAAAGGGATAGAATATCTCGTACCTTATTCAAGCAAGCGCATTGATGTCGGATTACTCGTTTTAGACGGATTTCCATTTTAGCGAGTTCCCATATTTAATAAGGTTAGCTGATTCGGATGTATTTTAAAGACACAATATTTTAAATGAGTACTTAGATGCTTTAAGGATCAATTATGTTGAATTATACAAATTTTGGGGTCTATAGGGTAAATATGTTAAGCTCATGCATGTTCAATTTAATTAATCTATTTCATATATAATGTAGTATCACCTAGTGCATTCACTAAGACTAAAGAAAATACTAGTTGAGATGGTGAAATGGATACATAATACACTAGGATTTAAATGGATGCCTAAAGTCATTGATGCGTATTTATACTATAAGTGCTTGAACCCTCTAACACTTCGGGTTCCACATCTACTTCTATTCCATTTATCTTGTCTAGTAAAAGGTCATGTAACATCCTTATGTGTTATATATCATTTGAGAGTTACTATAAGTTTTATCATCCTTTTATTGTTGATAATCAAGCCGATTTTATTTTACTGATGTTCTTAAGGGGTATAATAGTCTTTTAGCGATTTACGATTTTAGGGTTTTACAATAAGTGCTTCGGAACCTCTAACAGGGTTCCACATCTAATCTTAAACTCATTATCAAACTTTATTGCAAAGTTCATTGGCAATCTTAAATCGATATCAAAATGATCATTGGCTGCAATGATCTATCATGGGCTACGGAGATTATATCAATGGCAATATCGAAATTAGCGGGGTTTATTATGTGGAAGGCCTCGGTCACAATCTTTTTCATCGGTCAATTACGTGATGGAGACTTGGAAGTTGCTTTTCGGGAGAAAACTTGTTTCATTCGTGATCTACAAGGAAACGATCTTATGTCTCGGCTCTCGCAATTCTAGTCTCAGACACAATCTCAATGCAAGACATGGTTGCTTCATCTCCTATCCGCTCACTTTCAAAGGCTACATCAACAAAATCCTAGCTATGGCACCGTCGTCTCTCACATCTAAACTTTCAAACCATCACCAACCTTGCTCGACACAAACTTGTTGAAGGCCTCTCGAGATTCCGGTATTCTAAAGATCACCTTTGCTCAGCTTGTGAACAAGGGAAAAGCACTCGTGCTCATTTTTCTTCTAAGGTGGAACACAGCTCTCAGCATGTGCTTCATCTTCTTCACATGGATTTGTGTGGCCCGATGCGCATGCAAACGATTAATGGCAAACGCTACATCTTATTAATTGTCGATGACTACTCACGATGAACTTGGGTCTACTTTCTTCGAAGCAAAGATCAAGCTCCACAGATGATCATCACCTTTCTCATGAAAATTCAAGTTCGGCTCCGAACACCGTCCGCCAAATCGTAATGCACAAAAGAACTGAATTTGTGAACCAAACTCTTCGAGAATTTTATGAGAAAGTGGGAATTGAGCATCGACATCTATTGCACGTACACCGAACAAAACGGAGTTGTTGAAAGACGAATCATGCGTTAGTGGAAGTCGCAAGAACAATGTTAATCAATGCTAAACTTCCAGATTACTTGTGGGCAAGTCGTATCAATCGCATGCTATACTAAAACCGCTCAATGATTACAAAACACCATAACAAAACACCTTTTGAGCTTATCCACAACAAAAACCGAATCTCAAACACTTTCATGTATTTGGATCCCTTTGCTACCCAAATAATGATCGTGATGACTTTGGAAAGCTCAAAGCCAAAGTCGACATTGGAGTCTTTATTGGATCTTGTGAGAACTCTAAAGGTTACCGGATCCGGAATCGTCGTACAAAGTCGGTTATGGAAGCGATTCATGCTAATTTTGATGAGCTTACGAAATGGCTTCGAGCATAACCATTTAAAAACTTCCTCAAACCCCATCATCCATTGAACCAAGCCCCGACTTACTCGTCAACAAATGGAAAAGCTATTTGCTCTGATGTTTAGTGGTGACATTGATGAACGTGCTCGTGTGTATCCGATGTTTCCATTGCTCAACTGATCATATTCTTATACCGATACACTGCTACAACAACTACGGTTGAAGAAGCACCACCGATTGACTCTACAACAACAGTTGAACAAAGCTGCTTCCAACGACGAACCGGTGATGATGTTCTTAATGAAGTACCCCACTTGCGATTTTGATCCAAATCGTTCTTTAACCCGTTTGCCAATGAAATGCTGCACTGATGTCGCGGAATCATCTACAAGCCATTTGAATCCTCAAAATCGCACAATGTATACCAACATCAACCCTCTATACATCGTTGGACAAAAGACCATCCTCTAGAGAATATTATTGTAACTCGAATCAACCAATCGTTACGAGACAACGTCTTCACACGATGGTGAACATTGCATTTATGCACTCACCGCTCACCAATCGAACCTAAAACATTAAAGATGCAATGACCAAAGACAACCGGATTGAATCCATGCAAGAAGAACTCAACCAATTCAAACGTCTTGAAGTATGGAACGGTTGAAAGACCAACAGGGTCTACGTCATTGGTCTCAAATGGATTTGGAAGAACAAATTGATGTCTTTGAAGGAGCGTAATCGAAACAAGTCACGTCGGTGGCTAAGGGTTATAGACAGGAAGAGGGTATTGACTTTGAAGAATCATTTGCTCCGGTTGCTTATCTTGAGGCTATTCGGATCTTTCTCGCGTCGCGCTCACATGCATATAACGGTCTTTCGGATGGACGCCAAAACGCTTTCGAATGGTCAACTGAAATAAACGGTTTATGTCGACCAACTAGAAGGATTCATTGGTCCCGAGTTCCCGAACCATGTCTACAAGCTGAACAAAGGTCTGTATGGACTCAAACAAGCTCCTCGGGCGTGGTACGACAAGTTATCATCTTTCCTCATTGCCAATAATTTCACCAAAGGTTCGGTCGACCCAACTCTTTTCATTCAATATCACGGGGCACATATCTTAATTGTTCAAATATACGTGGATGAAATCATTTTTGGTTCAACATATAAAAAGTACTCAATCGCCTTTGCAAAACTAATGAAGAAACATTTTGAAATGTCCATGATGGGTGAACTTACGTTCTTTCTAGGACCGCAAGTTCATCAATCACCCGTGGTATTTTCTTGAGTCACCCAAATATGCCCTTGAACTGTTAAACAAATTTGAATGCAAAATTGTGACACCTATGCCACACCAATGGCTCATACCAAGAAGCTAGATCGATTTACATGGGAAATTGGTGGACCCTACCAAATACCGTAGTATCATTGGGTCTCTCATGTATCTAACAGCTTAGCATGCCTAATATTGTTTTTGCCAGTATATCTTTGCTCCGTTATCGATCGAGACCAACTGAAACCCACCTTTCGAGGCTAAAAGAATCCTCCGATACATCAAGGGAACCATTAATTTAGGGATCCGTATCCGAAGGATTCTCGTTTTGAACTAATCACTTTTTCGATCGCGACCACGCAGGATGCTTATATTCACGGAAAAGTACTTGAGAGCATTACAATTTCTTGGTGATAAAGCGGTGTCATGGCAATCGAAGAAGCAGGATTGTACATCGTTGTCCTCAACCGGCGTAATATGTATCCATGTCGGCGTGTTGTGCTCAAGTCATTTGGATGCGAACACAACTCAAAGGCTATGGTTACGTATTTGATGTAATCCCGATGTATCGCGACAATCGGAGTGCTATTGCGATCTCGTGCAACTCAATTCAACATTCAAAATCAAAGCACATCGATCTTCGATATCATTTCATCAAGGACCACGTGGAATGCAGTACCGTTGAATTATACTTTATGGGTACAAAATACCAATTGGCGATCTCCTCACCAAAGCCTTAGCTCCTGCTAGGTTTAATGAGTTGGTCCACCGGATTGGTATGCGGTGTTTGACTCAAGAGGAACTGGATGAACTCTTAAAACATTCTTAAAAACTAGTCAAACACCAAAACCTCTTTTTTAAATATTTTTCAAAAACAAAATACAAAATTATAAAATAAGATAAAACAACAAAAATATTCTTCTATCTATATTTATTTTAACATGGCAAGTACAAATATTCCGTCAACACTCTAATCTTTCAAAATTTAGTATTTTTTCGATCAAGTGTTGAGGGGGAGAAAACAAATATTTTTCAGTTTCATAAAACCTTGTACTTGCATGTTACCTAAAATATTTTGTTTCTTCTAAAATGGTGGATACGTTTCTTGTCAATTACTCTCCTCGGACTCAAATGTATTTAAAATTCATTATTTCAAAAGTCGAGGGGGAGTATTGTTAAGTTTCTTGCCTTACATGTGTTTTGTCTAACCTAAACGGAAGTTAAAGGATCTTGGTTGGAACCTCTTTATGGTTGAGGGACTGAATGTGTCAATTTAGCAAATTAATTTTAACAAAAACATTTACTCCTACAACACCAAGATCAAACGGCCCAAATCAAATCTTCAAAATCCGTTCAAGCTGTTCATAATCTGTCAGTCCTAAATTGTTTTGATCAAGATTCTAAACAAGGATTTCAAAAATCTTTCAAATCCAACGGTTAAAACTCTTTAAACTAATTTTGGAAAATTGTTCACTCGAACGAATTGGGTGTTTATGCATTAAAGTGTTTGGATTGAAATGAGTTATGTTAAAACCTTTCTTAGTGTTTATTAAACTTGTTTCAATCGTCCAAAACCATCATGAATCTTAAATTTCATTAATTTGAATTCTAGGGTTCTTGCGCTCATCTAGGGCTTTTCTATTATGTGATATGTTATTAGGTAGTCAAGAAAGTGTTAGAATAAGTTTATATGCATGTTTTTGAACCTTTAAATTAGCCCAGAAACATCTAAACTGTATGAATTTAAGTTTTAGGTTTTTTAGGGTTCATCTCCCATAAATCTTCTGATTATGTGGTGGAAATGTGTTAAATCTTGTTCCATTGCACTCATATGACATCTAGGACACACCAGAAACATTCTTGTTTGATTTGTGCAGTTATATCCCGAACACGTAGATTAAGGGTTTAGGGTTTAAGTAATTTTACGCCTAAGTCTTTCTGTGTGTATCTGATATGTTCTTATGCTTGTTTTGTGATCTAAAAGAAGTTTGGAATTAATTGCAACCAAGTTTTCATGTTTATAGTTAACAGGTTAATAATTCGTAATGTCAGAATCTTCAGGTGTTCAAACCGTTACGCTTAAAGAATACTTTTATGCGTAAAGGTAACGCCTAAGAGAAATCTTACGCGTAACTCTTACGCATAAGAGGTCTACAGTGGATTATGCGTATCTTGGAAAGATATTCGTAAACAAGGCTTGCTACGCATAAGCTTTACTCTTACGAGTAAACTTTACGCGTAACATCTTGCTTATTCCTACGCGTAAGCCTAAAGCCTTTGAACTTGTCTTATGCGTAAGAAACTCTTACGCATACGCTTGGTCTTACACTTTAGCTTACTCCTACGCATAAGCTCCTTTCTTACGCATAAGGATCCTTGTTATTCATAACCCACTATTCACTACATTTTGGCCTATTACACATATGTTACTTGTTAAATGTTACGCATAAGTCACAAATACCTGATGTTTTGTATAAGCTTACAAAAGTTAATATGTTGTGTGTTAAGTGAAATATTGGACTTTGAAATTTCAAAATTAACATGTTCACGTAACTTATCACATCAACTTCAATCAATTGGAATAATGTGACTTAGGACTTGTAACTAACATAAACATGTTACCATCAAACAAGGAATTAGATAATAAATCGACTAAAACAAACACAATGTGTTTCCATATGTCCATCTTTTTGTCTAATGTCTTTCGGATCACAAAATGGCTGCAAATCAAGCAATCATCAATGCCCCAGCAGAGCTCTTGATGGCAAACACATTCCCAGCTGGATACGACAAAACAATTGACAAGAACATCTATGTTTCATCTTCAACAACTTCATATGCTCATAATCATCTTGCAGAATTGCTGTGGACATCCTTCTGCAACATCCATACAAATTCATGCTGACAAAGTCATCCTGATGATGAGTATGATTCAATGGAAGAAGAAATAAAATTTCATAAGACATTAAAGCAGAAAAGGATGGAATACAATGCTTCAACCTTTCTGGTTAATCAACCCGGTGGGGCAGGAGGGTCAAGTAGTAGTCCTCCACTTATGGAAGATCCATTGCAAACATCTCTTACCCTATCCGATCCGGTTAATCAACCCGGTAAGGATCAGGGTGTCACTGTCACCACAATTGTTGAAATGAAGCAACCACAACAACAACTTAAACATCCGCAAGAAGAAAATCATGGTGAAGATGTGGAAATATATGACGAAGGAGATTATGATCATGATAAGGATGAAAGAGTCCTCGATGATGATAATTTGGTCAAGAGGAAATAATTCAAAAGAGGCAAAAGAAGTCGCTAGAGCCGAGGAGGAAAAGTCTAAGAAGGAATCATCAACTACATAGTTGACAATCCAATACACAAACCTCAACAGTCTTGAACCACCTCTTGACACTTCCACCAAACCCAAATCATCATCTCAATCATCACCTCCATCAACATAAGAAACACCTATGTCAACAACAAAATCTGTTAAGAAGGCAACTCCATCCAATGATTCGACAAATGGTTAAGCATGTTATCACCACTACACAACAAGCTACACAACCATCACCATCAGATCAACCAAGGGATTCAGAAATCACACCACCAATGGAGAAAACCGTTGATCACTATACATACACTGGTGGTGAGGATCACGACATACCTGAGCCCCAACCAAAACCTCAACCGAAATTTAGATCAAGTACATTACTGCACTCCTTGTTTTCATACGCATCAAATCAAAGAGCGTGTTGAAGTTCTCCACCTCGAGGTCGAATCTTACCTAAATTCTACACTTCATCGGAATCAATCAAGAACCTCAGTACAAAATCGTTCATAAACAAAAGTTTGGGTTTGTCTACCAAGAAAATCATCATACTTGCTTCATGGCTTTCGATGAAATTCACTAAGTTCTATGACGCCACCCTGGAGATGGTTCGAGATGGATTGGCATATCGATTGAAGGAAATTGAGTTGGGTATAATTCAGACGAAGAGATGGAATTCAAAGGATCGCAAGGATGTTCGTTGATTTATCACTAGGATTGATGAATGTTTAATTCATCGGGATCGATGCAACTGCGGTTGGAGAGCTATGTGGGAGGATGACCAAACTTTCCGATTCGACTTTTTAATGTCCTCAGAAAGTAGTTGATCGTCTGTAATCATTGGGTACTCTCTTGACTGTGATTTTGTTTGATTATCTGAAGATGGTTTGTGCACACATAACAGTGTACAACCCGTACTTGTAATGAAAGAACCCTGTGGTACGCTTCAGTGCCACAATCCTTATAAAAGGAGCGAAAGCTTCTTAATTTTGAGTAAAACTTATCAAACCTTTCACTTTTCAAAGGTTTTACTCAAAAGAACAAGTACTTCCCCTTATGATTTTCAAAACCTCAACCGTTTATATCACTTGTTGAGGGGGAGTATTTCTGATATACTTTGTTCACAAATTGTTCTTTGTAGTAATCTTCCCACAAAACTCAAAATGGTCATATTTATTCTCAACATTTCTTCAAAAATAACATATTTATATGCCATTTTTGAGGGGGAGAAAAATCATGTGATAAGAAATATGTTGTGTTTTGTTATTTGAATCCTCGTGTGAAAAGACTTCAACCCATGAATTGACGGGAACTGAACAGTCATACATTGAAAAGATCTGTCTTCCAAGACTTATCCAAATAAATTGTACCTATTTAAGAAGCTCTTGATAGACATGAACTTTGACGGGTTTGACAACCTTTCGAGGTTGTCCACATCTTCAAGGTAGTTAATAGAGCTAGTTGTCACCTAAAAGCTGACAATGTATCTCTTTAACTATGCAACGAATCGTGTCTCGCAAGGAACCGCTCATCTTGAGTCGATCAATTCAAAATGTGCGCTCTTTCCTCACTGCAAATTTACATCAAAACTCTTGAGCACATGTGGAGGGGAGTATTTCGAAAATCTAAAACTCTTGAAGTGTTCAAACATGTTTTCATTCATAAACACTTTAAGAGATTTTCATGAAAATGGTTTTGTGGCAATGGAGTTATAAGGTGATTAAGGTTAGGAATAACCGTCCTATGATCTGCCAGAGCCGGAGGGATCTACCCAAGGACACTACCAATAGTTAGAATTATAAGTCCTTAGGTATGATTATAAAAAGGAGAAAATGAGAAACGGAGAAAGAAGGAGTTGAAGAATTAAAAAAGAAAAGCAAAGAAAAGGGTGAAAAGAAATAACCCTCCAGATTATTCAACTTAGGGCAGACACCGGGTTTAATTCATATGCTACTGGTTGTCACTTGATGACACCGGTATTGAAGATTAAAAGTCGTCATGGACCCAGTGACGCATGCACTAAACCTTCTTTGCCACTTGATTGTACAATAATTCATACGACCAGGCCTTCGATGGTGATCGAAGGGTATGAGGGGTGATATGCTTGCGCCAAACTTGTAGTCAATCCGCAATAAGAAATAGTAGACACTTCATTAAGTGATTGCTTGGGGTTGGGCCTCGCGAACCACCTCCGCGTGAAAGTAAGTATGTGATATGAGTTGTAAATAATATGATGTATGTGAAATACTATGTTGAGTGAACATACCATTGAAATGACTCGTCCAACCTATTTATAGGTGATGAAAATAGCTTGGAGAGTGTTAGCACACGCTTAGGAGATCATGGGGCGCCCCCGATTTGTGGTAACCGCTAGGGCTTCATCCCACTATCTCGGACTTGGCGGGAAGCTAAGGACATAGTGGGAGCGTGGGGAAGACCAAGTCAAGGTTCTTATTTATCTTGGCATCTTCAGGAAGACACCGAAGGGCATAGGCCTTGGTGGCGGATTCCCAACCGGTAACCATGTCAATGATGAATGGTTTTACGCCACCAATGACTTATGAAGAAAGACTTGGGTCTTCGTAATGTAATTTCGATCGAGGCGAAGGGGTCCTTCGACTGATCGGAGGGTACGTCATCAAGCCCCGAGTCAAAAGTGATATGTACGAACAAGAAATATTGCTTACGACTCGAAAACAGAGACAAAACTACCTCTTCGTCACAAAAACGAATGAAGATGAAAAGCCTTGCATATGTTGACCGTAATTAATGCCAACAATTATTCTAACCACCCCTTATCCTCGGTAAAAGTAAACATCCTTTCAAAATTTAAACTAGTTTTGAAATCCGGCGATAAGGAGATAATTGTGACACGTGTAGGGCCAAGATTTATGATATGTAGGGGTATATAAATTTGAAAAACAAAAACCCTAACATAACTTTAACTTCTGCCCAAGTTTTTTCACCTACTAAAACCTCTTCCGATCAAGCCTTTGATCAAACAAGGTAAAGTGCTCCTTCTTCTCTGTTTTTCAAATACATTATTGTGTTCTTTAGAAGGCTCCATGTCTACCAATAAAAAATTTATGATAAAACAACAAGGTTGCACACTAACCAGGGAGGAGCTTAAAGCGTTCCTCACTGATTACCCCATTCCAAAGGAACATAAAATCATGCTACCGAGTAAAAATCAAGGGATATTTGATGCCCCTGAAAATTATGTAGTCCTGTATACCCATGCTTTCACCACTTCCAACCTTAGGATACCTTTGCATCCTTTGATCTTAGAATTCCTCCGGTATTATGAGGTACACATTTCTAGGTTCAACCCTTTTGGCCTAGCCAAGCTTACGACATACATTGTTATGTGCAAAGCTTATGGGTTCGAACCATCCTTGATCGTGCTTAGGGTTTTCCGAATCTATACCCGGAGGAGATTGGTTGACCTTAGCCAAAAGAGGTGAAAGGGCGTGCCCATTCGATAGATAGACCTTTTACGAACATAAGGAACCTGAAAGGCAAATTCTTTTAATCCAAAATACCATTATCCTCCAAAGATACTGCATTGTTAAACCCGGTCTTTCAATATGATGAGAAAAGATTCAACGATCCATTGCCTATACCGTGAGAAGAAACCCTTTGTATCGCTTTGGCTCGTCATCCGCTTGATTGCCAAACATTCCCCGAGCCAATCTGTTCATGGTCGGCATTGTTGAAAGATGGGAGGGTCTCCTTTGGTACCGATATTATTTGTGATGGAGAAAGTATGTACTTTTTGATTATAATAAGAAATAAAACTTATCTTTCGATATTTATCTTATTTGCTTCTTTGTGCAGAGATGTCGTTCAGGAACTTTGTTGTAGCCGGTGGTGCAAAGGAGGTAAGCTTCCTTCCAAAGAATCCCCAAGAGACAAGCTATGGCGTGGGCTCCCCATCAGTATCCAAAAATAACAATGATGTGGAAGCCCAACCTATCGAGCCTGTATCATCTACTCCTCCATCAAAGGAACTCATAGATGTGGAAGATCAACTTGTGGAAAATATTGTCGACTCGAAGAACCGGACTTGGAGGTCGGGTTGCCATCGTAGGACCCTCCCATAGGTGAGAGGGTCCAAAGCGTAAAAAGGTGCCGATGCTAAAGCTATGAAGTCTGACTCGAAAGGAAGCTCATCCTACCCACTCCTCCCTCTCGAACTACCCGGCAAAAGAGTGCCCAGGGTAAGGCTGTGGAATTTCCAGCTATCGAAGGGCCCAGCGGCGATGATATCCATGGTAAAGTTTCTTACATGTGAACAAAAATTATGTACCAATAATAATATATTAACAAATGTACATATGTTGCAGGACTTCCTGATACGAAGGAACTTCCTTCTCCCCTAGCTTGTCACCAACTCGTGAGTCATGTAATCCCAACCAAGTGGAAGGGAGTGATGGATAACATGTCCATAGAAAGGCTCTGCGACCTTCATGATAAAAGCTATGTCCGCCAGTGCATGCTAGACAACCAACTCAATGCTAGGACAAGGGAATTGCTCCGTGTTGTCACCAAAGCTCGAGAAGAAATGGATGTTATGCTGAGGAGGGAGAAGGCTAGGGATCAGAAGTATGCAGACCTGGAGAAGAAGTGTGAGGATGCATTGGAGGATTTTGACAAGAACCCTTGGTGCAAGATCTCAAAGTCGAGAATTAAAAGCTCAAAGGTCACCGGCAACGAGCGAGGTGAATGCAAGAAAGCTAACCGTCAAGGCTCAATGGTCGTTGGCTATAAGGAGCGATATATGTCCTTTCATCCAAGTGTGGAGGCCTCGAACAAGAGAGGGCGAAGTTCTTTGGACCAAGAGATCAAGCTCGAGAAAAGGTGGATGGGTTAAACATTTGTCCGAAAATGTCAAGAAGGACGGGGTAGACTTGGTAACCAAGGTGATCCCTATGTTGCTATGGAACTTTACCATAGCGATGATGTGGGATTTACATTGGGAATGTGGTGAATCTTGCCATTTTCCATGGTAAGTGTACCACTTTGGAGGAGATAGCCAAGGCGGGGAACCGGTGGTCTTGGAAAAATTCCTTACTACGAGGCAACTCATGAAAAGAGTATGATGATGCGGTAATCAATTAACTACTTTAGAGTTCCCTTTCCTTGAAGATGTGACGAAGGACCCAAAGACCTCAATTGAGGACCCGCTGGCCAAGAAGCCAAGACGATCCGACCTCGACTTCCTCCAAGAAGACTCCGTCACCAACGTCCCTCTCCGTGTTCTACCGATCCCACTCATTCCTAGGTTTGATGAAGGCAACCATGTAGTTGTAATTTAATCCCCAGGGTGGTATGTACCATGTTTAAAACAATTTTCTATGTTCCTTTCCAGGCTTCGTGCTTGATGAAACAATTAACATGTGGTATGTGTGATGTAGGCTACGGTCTAAGACAATATTTTAATTTGTTGGATCATTAAGGCTACGGCCTGTTTTAGACTAGTTAGCCTAGTCATTAATCTACATTGAAGCCACTAGGGCTCGAATTTTGCCATGCGTGATTCTTCTCTTTTTATTTTTACTTGCGTAAAAAATATTTTTTACAACCTAAGGTGTATGGTAGATGCATAGCCTCATTGTGTGTAGTTACTTCACCAAGAATATTAGCAATCGTATAATTTGACTGCTGATAGAGGGTCGCGACCCACTCCATCTTGATCCTTTGGGCGTGAAGGCTTAAAATACCTTAAGGCCATATAGGAAAGTTAATGTGAAGTTGAGATAGATGTTATGCATATGAGCAAGACATGTTGTTTAGTCTCTGTACATCCCTTCGACATTGAAACTTATAAAGCGACTTGGTGGGAAAATCTTTGTTGTATTGAAAGAAACAAGAGATTTGAGGAAATGTGTTATTATCATTAAGTGGGTAGGAGGATTACATCATTTTAAGAAATGAATACTAGACGCCACCATTAATGCTTCTTTCCCAAGTGAGAAGAATGCAAATACATTGATTGAAAGCAAAATAGAAAATGTCCTTAGACATTGTAAGTTTCATACGTAGAACTTACGAAGGTTAGTGCCATTCGGGTTCTATCAATAACGCTCCATCCGTGGTTTCCGAGCTTGTAGGCTCCGCTGCCATATGCTTCCTTAACGATGTAGGGCCCTTCCCATGTAGGTCCTAGTTTACCCTGGTACTCAGCCTTACTTGCGCTGTTGAGTCGAAGGACGTATTCCCCTGGTTTGAAGGTCGAAGGTCGAACCCGACTATTGTAGTATCTTTCAAGTTTTTGCTTATGGATAGCCTCCCTGATTGAGGCTATTTCCCTTCGTTCTTCGAGTAGGTCTAGGTTGATGCAAAGGCTTTCTTCGTTGTCTGTTGCCTCGAAGTTCATGACTCTTTCTGTTTCGACACTTACTTCCGAAGGGATGACAGCTTCCGTGCCATATGTCAAGCTAAAAGGTGTCTCCCCATGACTTGAATTTGTATGCGTTATGTGAGCCCAAAGTACTTGAGGTAGTTCATCTACCCAACTGTGGTGACTGTAACCCAGCCATCGTTCTATTCCTTTTATGATGTCTCTGTTGGTAACTTCCACTTGTCCGTTACCTTGAGGATGGTAGACGGAAGTGAAGGATTGTTTTATATTCAGGCCTCTGCAAAACACTAGGAACACCCCTTTCGCGGACTGCTTCCCATTATCTGAAATGATGATGTGAGGTATTCTGAACCGACTGATAATATGCTCCCATACGAACTTTTCCATGTGCCTTCATGTGGTGGATGCCAAAGGCTTTGCTTCCACCCATTTAGTGAAATAGTCGATGGCTACGACCAAGAACTTTACTCCTCCTGGAGCAACTGGCAGAGGACCTACAATATCTATCCCCATTGGTCAAGGGCCATGCAGAGGTTACAGAGGTCATATCTTGTTTTGGTAGCCTTGGAACCCTTGAGTGAACTTGACAGCCTTCGCATTTCTGAATGAGGTCAACGGCGTCCCTGTGCATCGAAGGCCAATAATACCCGACCCTCATGATTTTAGAAACAACAGAGCGGGGTCCTACGTGAAGCCCGCAGGATCCTTCATGTACTTCTTGAATGATGTTGGCGGCTTGCCTAGGTCCTACACAGCGTAGCCATGGGGAAAGAAAAGACCTTTGGTATAAGTAGTTTCCCATGATCCTATACTGTGGTGCTTTGATGCGGACCTTTCGAGCTAATTTCTGATCCTCCGGTAGTATACCACTTATTAGATACTCTCTAATTGAGTCATCCAATTTGAGTCTTCCTCTTGTATCACGCCGACACTTCCTTTCGGACGATGGACCTATCTCGCCAACACTTCACCGTAACTTCTTTAGTTAAATGAGCAAATGCCATTGATTCCAGTTTGCTAAGGGCATCCGCCTTCTTGTTTTGGTTTCTCCGAACATGCTCTATGTCGTAGGATGCGAACCCTTCGAGCATTTCCTTGGCCTTATCCAGGTATTGCTTGATCACAGGTTGCCTTGCCTCGTAGGAACGAAGATAGCCAAGTCTTCTACCTCCATGTCTTTGGCCAGTCGGAGGCCTGCTAGCAAGGCTTTGTACTCCGCTTCATTGTTCGTAGTGTCGAATTCAAAATGGACTACATAAGTGTACTCCTTCCCTTTGGAATCAACAAGCATGAGACCTGCGTGGGAACCATCGGAGCTGGAGGCTCCGTCAAGATAAAGTTTCCACCCTTCGATTGCTTTGTCGCTTCTTTCAACAACCTTTGTGTCATGCTTCGGTTCGAGGGTGTTTCGCTAAAAATTCGCCAATATTTGCCCTTTGACCGAGTTTACGCCCTTGTATTCAATATCATGCTCTCCTAGCTCGATAGCCCATTTAGCTATCCTTCCAGTTTCTCCGGCTTTGAAAGTATCTCGCTAATTGGCTTATCGATGAAATACGGTTATGGGGTGAGCTTGGAAGTACCTTCGGCGCGTCTCGCATCATGGACCAAGGCCAAAATTAGCTTCTCCAATGCTTGGATAATTTAGCTCGGCTCACGGAGAACCCTCGCTAACAAGTAGATAGGGATTTGATTCTTTTCCTTTCGCCAATAACACAATAATGATGCTTTCAAGGAGGATGCGATGTACATAAACAACACTTCGCCTTTGATTGGGGCGGTAAGTGTAGGTAGAATAGCCATGAAATTCTTGAGCTTTTGAAAGGCTTCTTCGCATCTATACTCCACTAGAACGTCTTTTTGTCCGTGCATCCTTTGAGCGTTTTGAAGAACGGCAAAGATCCTGCTTACACCCTTCGATAGGAACTCGCCGAGGGTCAAGCTAGCTTTCCGCTTCGATTTTGAACTTCCTTTAGGGACTTAGGAGGTTGCAAATCCGTGATGGCCTTGACCTTGAAGGATTGGCCTTAATACCTTGCTTGGTGATCAAATGCCCCAAAATTGTCCTTCTTCCACGCCCGAACACTTCTTGGGATTTAACTTCATATTGATGGCGCCAAGGCGGTCGAAGGTTTCTTTGATGTCGGAGAGCATGTCCTCCTCCGATCTGCTCTTGATGACCATATCATCCACGTCGCCTCCATTCCTACCTATCCGCTTGTGGAAGGCTTTGTCCACTAAACGTTGGTAGGTGGCACCGCATTTTCAAACCAAAAGGCATTTTTGTAACAATAAACGCCTTTTCCCGTAAAAAGGTTGTCTTCTCTTCGCCTTCTTCCGCCATTTGTATCGATGGTATCCCTTATAAGCGTCTAGAAACACTTCACCAAACCCACGACAAGGATTCTACCTTCCAATCGATTTACGGCGGGTAGCGATCCTTCTGACGAGCTTTATTAATATCTCGTGAAGTCTCACGCACATTCGCCATCCTCCATCATGCTTCTTGACCATCACCGGATTGGCCACCCAAGTTTGATACTTCACTTCTCACGAGTATGCCCGCTGCTACAAGTTCGTCCACTTTTTGCATGCAAATGCATTTCTTTCGAGAGCCAGCTTGACGCTTTTGTTTGATGGATTCAAAATGTTTGAACTCATTGAGCTTGTGTTCGAGGTCAAGGGCTTTTAATCTATGATGAGAGTTCTGGGGACCCCTGTCATGTCAGAGTAGGTCCATGCGAAGACATCTGCATTAGCACGAAGTACCTTTTCCAATTCTGCTTTAAAGGAGGTTGGGAGCTGCTTTCCGATTACCACCGTCTGATCAGGATAGAGATCATTTACCACAATGCGTTCTTCAGCGTCAGTACAACTGAGGACATCTTTCGGAGGCTCTTCCAAAACCTGTTTGATCCTTTTGCCTAATTCCGTAGGCCCCTTCACTTTATAGCTGGAGAAAACCGTTCCAATGCCGAAGGGTGTTTGGAATTTGATTGCGGCATGTATGGTTGAGACAACGATGCCCATCTTCTGCATTGCCGTTCTCCCTATCAATAGGTTATAGGGAGATTCAGACCTTACGATCGTGAAAACTAGAGTTTATGTTCTCTTTAGCCTTCATTCTCCAATCGTAACATCTAGATGGACTTCTCCAAAGGGCCATGAGTGTTCCCCCGAGAACCCTACTAAAGGTACCTTCGAATCTACTCTCTTTGACCTTATCGAATGCTTGAGCTTTAGAAAACAACGTTCGTAGATTACTTCACAAGAGCTACCGCAGTCGAGGTAGGCCCTGTTTACTTCTCTGTTGGAGATCAAGACCTTGATGACCACGGGGTCATTTGAAAGAACTTTCCCTGTGATTGAAGGAAAAGTGACATTTCCTACTCCGCACAAGGCTTCCTCCACCTCTTTCCTCTTGAACCGTAATCTTCCTTGTACACCATTAGGATGGGTGCTTGGCAAGTGTGGTATCTTTCCCCAACCGTGTGTCGGAGATTTTGTCTTTACCTTTCTTTATACCCTTCACCAAGTGTCCCAATTGGCCGGACTTCACGGCTTCTTCTATCTGCTTCTTGAGCTCTCAGCTTTTGGTGTCGTGTCCGTAATCATCATGGAAGTAGCAAACTTTGGAAGTATCTCGGGTCTTCCTCTGCTTGCCAAGCGAGAGGAGGATCAAAGGTCTTCGCCGCCTTTTCCAGTAGCAAGTATCTCCTTGGAGATTTGGACAGATTAGCCAAGAGCCCATGGTTGATGTTTTTGTGGTGCGGTGTAAACTTGTCTCTGCTTTTTGTGTTTGTTCCTTGACCCTTCCCACGAAGGATGCTTCGGGCTTTATTGTGGCTTTCTTTATTTTGACCGGAGCCCGTTGGTAGACACTTCTTTTGCTTCGATCCGGTGTAAGCCTTCTCCACCAAACCCTTATAGGTTGCGGGGAGATCGGTGGAGAGAAATTCAACCAAACTGCTTTAGTAGGCCATGCACGAAACCCGAGATGCGTTGGTCTTCATGCAAACCCATTATCTATAACGTGTCATCGGTGTATCCGGTGATGAAAGCTCGTACTCTCGTTCTCCTTCGCTTGATGTTGTGCCTTTGTTAGGTGCGTTCTTGTAAACTTTTTACATTGGTGAAAATGTGATCCGAACTTGGCTTTGAGATCATCCAAATTCACAATGCTACCGGTTTTGCCTGTTCCACCATATAAGAGCGAGTCTCGTAGGGTGTATGTAAACATGTGACAAGCAACAGCATAACCCACTTCGCATTCTAATAGCCCATTCGAATAAGTGTAAAAGTTATCCGATCCCCTTCCCATCATACGTACCAATATGCGCGGGCATTTTCAACCCATCGTGCAAAGGGTAGTCTTCATCCATCTTACGAAGGGTGTTGTGGAGCCCATGGGCTCCGAATAAAGGAGTTATAAGGTGGCATGTAGGTAGGGGCGACATTATGCGGGTTATGATTTGGAGGTATTCCAACGGGGTTTTGGTTAACATATTGAGGGTAAGCGGTAGGTATATAAGGTGGGTGACTTAGGCGAGGCACGAAGGATATACCATAGATTGCCTGTAGGGCATACTTCCATATGGTTGAGTAAAGCGGGGTTGCTAGCTCGCCCATTGGGTGGGGATAAACCCGCGAGGGTAAGATTGAGCCCGAAAAGGAGGGTACATACCATGAGGAGGAAAATTTCCTCCCCATTCATTTGAGATGGATTGCCTTCTCGCCGGATGCGTGAGGAGGCTGCAACGAATCCCCGCCCGCTTCTTCCCAAATGAGCCGCCAAAAGTGGTGGCAAATTAACCTCCGTGGGATCCTTGCGGTGACTCCTTCCATTGAAGCCTTCATCGTGCCTTCTCGTCTAGTCGAGCCCTCTCCGAACGTCTTCAAAACCAACCGACCTTCCACTAGGCCTTCGACGCTCGGAGACCCTATCCTTAGCACCGAGCGTGTAGCCTCTAGAGCCAAGGGCCTAGTCTCCATCTCCAACTCTTCGTCATATTCATCGCCGAGTATTCTAACTCCCTACGCATCTCCACATTCGAGCTTGCCTCCTTGAGCCCTTAGTAAAGATTCTAATGCTTCAATGTTAGCTTCGACAAGCGCCGGACTAATTACCGGTTCGGGGTTAACCGAGGTTGAAGCATGGTTGTTGGGAGTTATTTCGTGGTGAGATCGTGTGGTAAAAGTGGATGCGGTTATATTGGGAAGGTTGTTAGGATCATTGATCGGGATTGGTGTTAAGGTCTAGAAACCCGTAGAGGTGTATCTTCTCTTCCTTGATTCATGCCGTAAAACTAGTGAGAGTGATTGACCGGGTGTAAGTTTTGAATAACGAGACCAATAGTAGCGGGTCCCACGGATGGCGCCACCGATTGTACAATAATTAAATGACGACCGGGCCTTCGATGGTGATCGAAGGGTATGAGGGTGATATGCTTGCGCCAAACTTGTAGTCAATCTGCAATAAGAAATAGTAGACACTTCGTTAAGTGATTGCCGGGGGTTGGGCCATGCGAACCACCTCCGCGTGAAAGTAAGTATGTGATATGAGTTGTAAATAATATGATGTATGTGAAATCTCGTGTTGAGTGAACATACCATTGAATGACTCGTCCAACCTATTTATAGGTGATGAAAATAGCTTGAGAGTATTAGCACACGTTTAGGAGATCATGGGGCCCCCGATTTGTGGTAACCGCTAGGGCTTCATCCCCACTATCTCGGACTTGGCGGGAAGCTAAGGACATAGTGGGAACGTGGGGAAGACCAAGTCAAGGTTCTTATTTGTCTTGGCATCTTCAGGGAAGACACCGGGGGCATAGGCCTTCGGTGGCGGATTCCCAACCGGTAACCATGTCAATAATGAATGGTTTTACGCCACCAATGACTTATGAAGAAAGACTTGGGTCTTCGTAATGTAATTTCGACTGAGGCCGAAGGGGGGTCCTTCGACCTGATCGGAGGGTACGTCATCACCACTCAAGTTTCTCTCAACAGAAGCTTGTTTCATTCTCACAGGGAACCCTACGTAAACTATCGACTTTCTCTTAAAGATTGCTGGTATTGAAGAAGGAGATCCTCTCCCTAGTCTCCGCTCAGGAAAACCAAAACGCACAATTGAGTCTAGAGCCACGAGATTCATTAAAAGATCTCATAGGTACACTTGACATTTCATCACTTGTCGTTCAACAATAAGAACAATAGTGGTACGTTATCGAGTCCTACACAGATCCTAGCAATCTGTTGAGAACATTTATGAGAGGTTCACAATTGTGATCCTCAGTGATTGAATGGAAAATCTCGCCAGGTCAACATCAAACGACCACGGCGAGTTACTTCGGTAACTCCCGTGGATTACGCTTAGTGTGTCTCAAATGGTCTACGTCGTGAGGTGATGCTTGATGTACCTCGGCGACTCATCTCGAATCAGAGGTGTACTTGGTACATCGCGTTATCTCATTTGTGGGACTCCAGTTCAGGAACGGCCGTTGTAAGAATTAGAGTTGTGTTTTCACACTATGCTGTTAACACTCTCGAAGTTCAAACGTGTAAGTGCCGGAATCCGCTTATTACTAACCTTTCTTATGTTTTCTTCTTATGGAAGCTCTAGAGCGGATTGATCGTGCAGATTCTTCACATGCTCATACCAACATCATCACTAATGGAAGTTCTCTCTAAAGGCAACACAAAATTCAGAATGATTCTTTATCAAGTCAAAGAATCTACAAAGTTAAAGACTAAGAGAACTTCATCAGTACTGTAATCCAACGTTAAAGAGCGCGTGAGCATGTTGAAGAAAGACGTGGAGACACTGGAGAAATGAAGCAGACCTGATGCAGACAACAACAACATACTATCACTACCATCACAAAGAACAAAGATTAAAGAACAAAGTAAATGATGACGTCAAAGTAGAATACTTCAAAGGAAACAATTTCTCTACACTGGGGAGATTGTTCGAATCAAGACACTTCTTCTCACAAGAAAGAAGAATGTCAGAAGACGTCAAAGCTACTATTACATCAGCACCTAAATCGTTTATCACTCTTTCATTCATCACTAACACTTAGGGGGAGATTGTTGGAATCACTCCTAAACTATATTTTAAGTGTTAGTGATTCATATGTAATAGTTAGCTTAATATGGCCTTTATGTTTGTTATTAAGCTAAGGCTTATGTAGAAGGCCCATAAGCCTTGGCCCAAGCCCATAAGAAGGGAAGGAGTCTAGATGTGTTGCCCTAGCTCCTTGCCCTATAAATACTCTTGTATAACCCTCACTTGAGGGTTGGTTGTTCAAGTTACACATTTCACCTACGCATAACTCTTCATATTGTTTATATTGTGTGTGTGTGATATTGTTCATCCGATCTTTCTTGTCTATCTTTTTATATTGATGCTTGTGTTACTAATATGGTGACCTAACAAGAACAGCTAGAGCAGCTGCAAAACCATGTCAAGGAAATTCTTCAGAATTATACCTGATCACAGGCAGTACTTGTACTGATCAACTGGGAACCATGGGCAGTGTACCTCAATTCAACAAAAGTGATCAAAGACACTTTCGTGTGCTTTATTGCTAACTGTTGTATGTAGGTACGCCCGACGATTGGAGCTGATCAGAATGAAGCGGTCAATCCATAGCCGCATGCTCACACAACACATTCATCTCTAAAGATATCATGATGAAAGCATCAACGACTCTGATATTCTCACTCCATGCTTTTGCTACGCTGCTGCAAATATCATGAATCAACTAAAGCTTCCGCTACTTTGATAAGAATATTTCATGATCCAGAATGTGAGCATGTCGGTCCAAATGTCACGACATCACATAATACCAACACCACAATGGAAGAGTCTGATATTTATGTTGGTGATGATCTCAAAGTCGGTTCAAAACTCATTATCACGTGGATCGCTTAAAAACCTCCACTTGGATTAACCAAACATGCAAAAATGAAGAATCAATGACTACGAGCTACAGAGCAAAGAACATTAACAAGAATCCAAGAACAATCTTATTGTAATATCTGTTTGTATTCAATGTATTTTTGAGTTGACCTCCCTTAGGGGGAGATTGTTAAGATTTAGTAAATCCAGTTATTAAAGAGTCGGTCACCTCAAGTATATGTAATCGTTAGAAAGCTCGTAGTCGTAGTTATTATAAGTTAAGTATTATTTAGTTTAGTAACACCATGGAGGACGGACGGGTCTTTACCCACTGTATGCCTGATCCACAGCCTGTAGGTGGCGATTTGTGTAAGACTATAAATACTCTCTACCTCCCAATGTAGAGAGTTGGAGCTCATAATAATACTTTCATTTTCTCTCACTAAGTTCCCAAACCTCTAACTATTTCTCTCTAAAACCTTGAATTATACGCCTACTTGTGATCATGTAATGATGTGTTTGTGAAATCCAATATGTTACAACATTAATGAATGAGAATGTTTTAAACTTTTAGAAACTGTAAAGATGGTTGTCAGTATGTCGTTGATTTCTAATACCTCATGCAAGGTAAGACGACATCTCCATACTATAACTCTTGCAATAGTATGAGCATATGAGATAAGACACTCATCTTATATTTCAAATCACTCACTATATGTGAAATTTTGAAACAAGTATTTGGAAAGTTTACTCCAATATAACCGCATCCACCTTTACCACGATCTCACCACGAAATAACTCCCAACAACCATGCTTCAACCTCGAACACCACTGAACCGGTAATTAGTCCGGCGTTTGTCGAAGCTAACATCGAGCATTAGAATCTTCTTGATGGCTCGAGGAGGCAAGCTCGAAATGTGGAGATGCGTGGGGAGTTAGAATACTCGGCGATGAGTATGATGAAGAGTTGGAAATGGAGGCTAGGCCCACTTGGCTCCTGGGCTACGCTCGATGCTAAGGATAGGGTCTCGAGGCCGTGAAGGCCGAGTGGAAGGTGGGTCGGTTTGAAGATGTTCGGGAGGGACTCAGGCAAGAAGGAAGGAGCGATAGAAGGCTCAATGGAAGGAGTCACCGAAGGGTACTCTGGAGGTTAATTTGCCACCACTTTTGGCGGCTCATCGGGAAGAGGTGAGGCGGGGGTTCCGTGCGACCTTCTTACGCATGTCGGCGTGAAGGCAATCCATCTCAAATGAATGGAAGAGGAAATCTTCCTCCTCATGGTATGTACCCTCCTTTTGGGCTCAATCTTACCCTCGAGGGTCTATCCCTCACACAATGGGCGGGCTAGCAACCTAGTTTACTCAACCACCACGAAGCATGCCCTACGGGCAACCTATGGTATATCCTTAGTACCATGTCGGAAGTCACCCACCTTATATACCTACGCTTACCTCAATATGCTAACCAAACCCTTTTGGAATACCTCCAATCATAACCCATACAATGCTGCCCCTACTACATACCACCTTATAAGCGCCTTTATTCGAGCCCATGGGCTCCAAAACACTACCGTAAGATGGATGAAGACTACCCTTTGCACGATGGGTTGAAAATGCCCGCATATTGGTACTTATGATGGGAAGGGGACCGGGATAACTTCTTACACTTGTTCGAATGGGCTATCGAATGCGTGGGTTATGCCGGGTTGCTTGCCACATGTTTACATATACCCTACGAGACTGCTGCTCGTATATGGTGGAAACAGGCAAAAACCGAGGTAGCATTGTGAATTTGGATGATCTCAAGGCCAAATTCGGATCACATTTGACCAAAGAAAAAGTTTACAAGAGCACCTAACGATTGCACAACATCAAGCGAAGGAAAGCGAGAGCACCGGGGCTTTCATTACGGATACACCGATGACACCTTACGGATAATGGGCTTGCACGAAGACCAACGCATCTCAGGTTTCGTGCATGGCCTTCGAAACAGAAGTTTGGTTGAATTCCTCTCCACTGACCTCCTGCAACTTATAAGGGTTTAGTGGAGAAGGCGTACACCTGGATCGAAGCCAAGGAAGTGTCTACCAACGGGGCTCCGGTCGAAAACAAAGAAAGTCACAGCAAAGCCCCGAAACATCCTTCGTGGGAAGGGTCAAAGAATAGACACAAAGGAAGGGACAGGTTTACACCGTACCATAAAAACATCAACCACGGTCTCTTGGCTAATCTGTCCAAATCTCCAAGGGAGATACTAGCTACGGAAAATGCTGTGAAGACCTTTGATCCTCCTCCTCGCTTAGCAAATAGAGGAAGGCCCAGAGATACTTCCAAATACTGCTACTTCCATGACGATTACGGACACGACACCAAGAATTGTAGAGAGCTCAAGAAACAAATAGAAGAGGCCGTGAAGTCCGGCCAATTGGGACATTTGGTGAAGGGTATAAGGAAAGGTAAAGAAAAGGTCTCCGACACACAGTTGGGGAAAGACACCACACCTGTCGAAGCACCCATCCTCATGGTGTACAAGGATGACTCTAGTTTAAAGAGGAAGGAAGCGGAGGAAGCATTATGCGGAGTAGGGGATGTCACTTTTCCTTCAATCACAGGGAAAGTTCTTTCAAATGACCCCATGGTCATCAAGGTCTTGATCTCCAATAGAGAAGTAAACAGGGCCTACCTAGACTGCGGTAGCTCCTGTCAAGTAATCTATGAATGCCGTTTTCTAAAGCTCAAGCCTTCGATAAGGTTGAAGAGAGTAGATTCGAAGGTACCCTTAGTAGGATTCTTAGGGGAACACTCATGGACCTTGGGAGAAGTCCTCTAGGGTTACAATTGGAGAAGGAAGGCTAAAAGAGCGAAACTCGGTTTTCACGATCGTGAGTGCAGATCTCCTATAACCTATTGATAAGGAGAGCGACAATGCGGAAGATGGGCATCGTTGTCTCCACCATACATGCTGCGATCAAATTCCAAACACCCTTCGGTATTTGAGCGGTTTTCTCCGGCTAGCGTGAAGAAGCCTACGGAAGTAGGCAAAAGGATCAAACAGGTGTCGGAAGAACCCTAGAAAGATGTTCTCGGTTGTCTTGGCTGAAGAGCGTGTGTAGTAAATGATCTATATCACGATCAAGCGGTGGTAATCAAAAGCATCTCGACCTCCTTTAAGCGAGGCGGAAAGGTACTACGAGCTAATGCGAGATGTCTTCGCATGGACCTACTCGACATGACGGGGTCCCAGAACTCTCACCATAGGCGGAAAGCCCTTGACCTTGAACACAAGCTTAATGAGTTCAAGCATATTGAACCCGTCAAGCAAAAGCGTCGGCTTGGCTCTGAAAGAAGTCTTGCCGCATGCAAAAAAGTGGACGAGCTTGTAGCAACAGGCATACTCAGGGAGGTGAAGTATCAAACTTGGGTGGCCAATCCGATGATGGTTAAGAAGCATGATGGAGGGTGGCGAATGTGGGTGGACTTCACAGATATTAACAAAGCCTATCTGAAAGACTGCTATCCTCTGCCAGAAATTGATTAGAAAGTAGAATCCCTATCAGGGTTTTGGATGAAGTGTTTTTTGGACGCTTATAAAGGTTACCATCGAGATACAAATGGCGGAAGAGGGGCGAAGAGAAAGCGGCCTTTTTCACGGGAAAAGCGTTTATTATTACAAAGATGCCTTTTGGTTTGAAAAATCGGTGCCACCTACCAGCGTTTAGTGGACAAAGCCTTCCACAAGCGGATAGGTAGGAATCTAGAGGCGTCACGTAGGCGATATGGTCATAAAGAGTAGAGCGGAGGAGGACATGCTCTCCGACATCAAGAAACCGACGACTTGGCGCCATCAACATGAAGTTAAATCCCAAGAAATGTTCCTTTGGTGTGGAAGAAGGACAATTTTGGGGCATCGATCACCAAGCAAGCCCTCGGCGGGTTCTTATCGAAGGGTGCAGACGGATCTTTGCCATTCTTCAAAACTCTCAAAGGATGCACGACAAAAAGGCGTTCGAGTGGAGTATAGATCTGAGCGACCTTCCAAAAGCTCAAGTTTCATGGCTATTCTACCTACACTTCTTGCCCCGATCAAAGGCGAAGTGTTGTTTATGTATCTCATGACCTCCTTGAAAGCATCAGTATTGTGTTATTAGCGAGAAAGGAGAAGAAGCAAATCCCTATCTACTTAGATTAGCGGGGTTCTCTGAGGTGAGCTAAATTATCCGACATGGAGAAGCTAATTTTGGCCTTGGTCCATCTTTGTGAGGCAGCCCAAGGTACTTCAAGCTCACCCATAACCGTGCTTCGACAAACCAATTAGCGGATACTTTCGAAACAGAATACGGAAGGATAGCTAAATGGGCTGCTCGAGCTAGGAGAGCACGAAATTGAATACAAGGTAGAAATTCGGTCAAAGGGCAAATATTGGCGGACTTCTTAGCGAAACACCCTCAGAACAAAGCATGACACAAAGGTTCTTTGAAAAGAAGCACGATAAAGGCGGTCGAAGGTGGAAACTTTATACTGATGGAGCCTCTAGCTTCGACGGTTCTAGCGCAGGTCTCATGCCTGTTGACCCCAAAGGGAAGGAGTACACTTATGCACTCCGCTTTGAATTTGATGCTACAAACAATGAAGCAGAGTATGAAGCCTTGCTAGCAGGCCTCCGATTGGCCAAGGACATGGAGGTAGAAAACTTGGCTATTTTCGTTGACTCGCAACTGGTGGCCAATCAGATAAAAGGCTCCTACGAGGCGATACAACCTGTGATCAAACAATACCTGGATAAGGCCAAGTAAATGCTCGAAGGATTTACATCCTACAACATAGAGCATGTTCGGAGAAATCAAAACAAGAAGGAGGATGCACTTAGCAAACTGGCATCAATGGCATTCGCTCATTTAACTAAAGAAGTTCTGGTCGAAGTGTTGACAGATAGGTCCATTGTCCGAAAGGAGGTGTCTGACGTAATACATGAGGAAGACTCAAATTAGATGACTCCGATTAGAGAATATCTAATAAGTGATATCTTCTGGGAAGATCGAAATTAGCTCGAAGGTCCGCATCAAAGCACCACGATGCGAATCATGGGGAACTATCTATACCGAAGGTCTTTTACATCCCCATGGCTCCGTTGTGTGGGACCTAGGCAAGCCTCCAACATCATTCAAAAGTGCATGAAGGATCTGCGGGCTTCACGCAGGACCACGCTCCGTCGTTTCTAAGATCATGAGGATCGGATATTACTGGCCTTGATGCGAGGGGCGTTGTCGAAATTATTCGAAGTGTGAAGCTCTGTCAAGTTCACTCAAAGGTTCCAAGGCTACCAAAACAAGATATGACTTCGTGGCGTCCGCATGGCCCTTGACCAATGGGGATAGATATCGTGGGTCCTACGCCAATGGCTCCAGGAGTAAGTTCTTGGTAGTAGCCATCGACTACTTCACTAAATGGGTGGAAGCGAAGCCTTTGGCATCCATCACGGGAGGCACATGGAAAATTTTGTGTGGGAGCATATTATCATCGGTTCGGAGTACCTCACACAATCATTTGGATAATGGGAAGCGTTTCGCGAAGGGTATTCCAGTGTTTTGCGAGCCTTTGAATATCAAACAATCCTTCACTTCCGTCTACCATCCTCAAGGTAACGGACAAGTAGAGGTTACTAACAGGGACATCATACAAGGAATAGAATGCAGGATGGGATACAGTCACCACAGTTGGGTAGATGAACTACCTCAAGTACTTTGGGCTCATAGAACGCATACAAAGTCAAGTCACGGAGAGACACCTTTTAGCCTAACATATGGCACGGAAGCTGTCATCCCTTCGGAAGTAAGCGTCGAAACTGAAAGGGTCATGAACTTCGAAGCAACAGATAACGAAGAAAGACTCCGTAGTAACCTGGACTTACTCGAAGAACGAAGGGAAATAGCCTCAATCAGAGAAGCTATCCATAAGCAAAAGATTGAAAGGTACTACAATGACGGGTTCGACCTTGACCTTCAAACAGGGGAATCGTCCTCCGAGTAGTACCGAGTGGCGGGACCTACATGGGAAGGGCCCTACGTTATTAAGGAAGCATATGGCAACGGAGCCTACAAGTGGAAACCTTGGATGGAGCGCTATTAATAGAACTTGGAATGGCACTACCCTTCGTAAGTTCTACATATGAAACTTACAATGTCCGAGGACATTTTTTATTTTTTCTTTCAATCAATGTATTTGCATTCTTCTCACTCGGGGAAAGAAGCATTAATGGTAGGCGTCTAGTATTCATTTCTTAAAATGATGTAATCCTCCCTACCCACTTAATGATATAACACATTTCCATCAAATCTCTTGTTTCGTTCAATACAACAAATATTTGCCTACCAAGTCGCTTTATAAGTTTCAATGTCGAAGGGATGTAAAAAGACTAACAACATGTCTTGCTCATATGCATAACATCCACCTCAACTTCACATTAACTTTCTTATATGGCCTTAAGGTATTTTAAGCCTTTCGCTGCCCAAAGGATTAAGATGGAGTGGGTCGCGACCCTCTGTCAACAGTCAAATTATACGATTGCTAATATTCTTGGTGAAGTAACTACACACAATGAGGCTATGCATCATCACACCCCAAATTACTGCTTTGCGTGGAATGGAATTCACGGGATAGTGTCATAGCACCACAATCACAGTTATATTGAGCGACCTAAAGTGTCGTTTGAAAAGAACATCGTTTGATTTAATAAAACAATCGAGTTTACAAAGTATAGGTCCCAAAAGGTTATAAAGTTTGCGGAAATATAAATATATTACAAGTCAAGCGATGGTTTTGAAAGAAAGTGCCATAATGTACAATGATGTAAGTCGACGCCGCGACTCAAAGGGGTTCCTTAACCATGCCATGATGAGTATGCCTTAGTTACACGAAAATACATTGCTAAAGCGGTCAACAATAATGTTGGTGAGAAATCATAGGTTTAGTAAATGTTTTATACGACTCACGCAAGTATAGATCGTGTATGACAATCATGTCACATAAAAATATTCTTGGTATGACAATCATGTCACATAAAATGTTCTTGGTATGACAATCATGTCACATAAAAATGTTACAATTGCTTAGCGCATGATACGAAGCTCCGGTGATGTTAGCCCCAGCAGTGTCTTGCCAAACAACTCTAATAATGTTTATGAATGAAATGCATCCGTATGACTAGTTGGGATTCACCAACCCGGATGGAGGCGTCACCCTCGATAGATCTATCCACTCACACTGCGCTTCTAGAAAATTAACGGCTCATGCATATGAAATGGGGACATTTAGCGCAGCGTGGTAACTTAAGCAATGTAAATGAATTTAACATACTTGGTATCATAATAAAATGTTGTGCAATGTATTCTCCCCGTAGGTTTGAAATAAGTAGAACTTGAATAAATCGGGCTATGAAAACTCACTTGGTAAGCGGTATGATGACAAGAGTGAGTACAACGAGATGTAGCGGGATACTTTAATCTGGACCTATTACGAATGATATGATATGTAATGAGTTATGATGTAATGTTATGCATGCATTTAGTATGTTATTTATACCATTTGCGAGTTTTGAAAATAATACTTATCGTGAAAAATACTCTTTGACGTCTTGACCATTCTTAAATTACTTTACAAGTATTTACGTCAAAATGTCATCCTACAATGGTTTCGTAATGATTTATGGTGAAATTGTAACTTTTTGACGTAAAATCATGTCGTCGGAAATTTCATAAAAGTGACAAAAATGGCTTCGAAAAACTAGTCGTAAAATGGTGTACGTCGAACGTTAGAAAACGAACTCGACGGTTTTGGAAAGCTTGTATCAAAATCTAGAAGTTTTAGTACATGAGTTTTCGTCATAGAGGTCTCGAACATAAAGATAATAGAGGTTAAATATGGTGGTTTTGTCCAAAGTGTGGTTTAAAAATGAGTTTCGGCAAAGTTTATGCAACCGTAAATAATTTATTACAACTCCGCTATACAAACGGTTGGTCGTTTTGGAAAATATGTTTGGTGATCTCGATTTTACTAGAAGACATCTCGTTACAAAAGCTCTACATCATAGTTAAAAAGCGACCTTCAACATGGTCGTTTTAGTTACCGTAACACTTGTCTCGTAAAAATAATATAGTTTTAAAGAAAATAATAGTTACGGCAATTTTATGAAAACGTGTATATCTTAGTCGTTTCAAATCCGTTTTCTACGTATTATATCGTCCTTAGCTTCGTATCAAAGTATACTAATATATTTTGATAAGTCGAAATAATTTGTAAAGCTTAGGACTCGCTTTTGACTCGTACAAAACTAAAATAGGTTCTGAAATTTCAGGAAAATATATATTTAAATCGTCAAACTTGAAAATTCATAACTTCTTCGTTATAACTCCGTTTTAATCCGTTCAAGCGGCCACGGATTCGTTTTAAAGTATATTTTCTAATTATCTAGGCCAAAACTCATGTCTCTGTCGGATTTTCCAGAAAAACAAAATAAGAACAGACCACTTTTATATACTTGTCGAAAATAGTTTTCTCGTACTAAACCTATTCCAATCCTTCAAATCAACTCCAAAGCTATTCTAATCCTACCATACACCTTCTTAGGGTTTCATGGGTTCCTAAAATCATCAAGACCAATATATACCAAGGGAATAATTATAGGATGACTTTATATGTATAAAACTCTAAAAATCAAAGTAAAAATGGTATAAATACACATAAGTCTTGCATGTTAGCTAAGAAATGATGAAATATATATGAAATGAAAATGGAAAATGTAAAATGAAGTGATATGCTTACAAGTTACTATGATGAGGGGATTAGAACAAGGATTAACCTATACACCCTAGGTTTTTATTTCAAAACCTTAATAAGAGTGTAATCTAGATTGTGTTAACTTGAGCTTGAAAAAAAATTATGATTTCTTGCTAATTCCTTGTGAAGGCCGGTCTTGAGAGGAAAACAAAGAGAAGAAAAACTTTACTTGACTAACACTTGCAATAATGAAAATGAATGAAGTGAAAATGAAAGAGTTGAAGTAAAAGTCTATACTATCAAAGAAACTTTCAACAATCATTAATTGCTACCCTTCCCATAGGGCCGGATTTTTGGGGGATTTGTTTCCCAATATTATTTTTTATTTTTTTTCTTTTTTTTTATATTGTGTAAATAATTGTGTAAGTAAAGATAGGTAAGTACAAATGTGTTGTAACTTGTATACAATTATGAAATTAGAGTAGTATGGACTAAAAATAAGTTTTAATGGATCAAAGTAAAGTATAATGAGATCATAAAAATTGTAAAAATACATTTCTTGTAAAATTTGAGTGATATAATAATTATCGTGTAGTTTTTAAGAAAAACGTCGTAATAATATAAATTTAACGATTTATATACAAAATAAATTTAAAACACTAGGTAAACTCAAAATATAGTTTTTTTATAAACTAAATGTAAGTATAAAAATATATCGGGATCATTTTTGGAAGTAGCGGATTAAATGCTCAAAATAATAACTCACGCGATAACGTTTATTTAATATAAAATTTACGCGTTTAATGTGAAATGCAAAGTCATGAATGAACTAACATGATGCAAATGATGCTAATGAAATGTAGACTAAACTTAGTCCATATGAAATGTTCGTGATGATATGATCATGAATTCGCCGCTAAACCATAAAGGTTATGCGAATTTGGAACACGTAAACCTAGTTTACGATAAATGTTGAAATAGTGAAGCATGAATTGTTTCGAGAAATGACCTGAAAGTACGGGTTGTCACAGCATCTACCATACGCCTTAGGTTGTAAAAACAAATTTTTTACGAAAGTAAAATAACAAGAGAAGAATCACACATGGCAAAATACAAGCCCTAGTGGCTTTAATGTAGATTAACGACTAGTTTAACTAGTCTAAACAGGCTGTAGCCATAACGATCCAACCAAACAAAACATTGTCTTGGGCGTAGCCTACATCACACATACCAAATGTTAATTGTTTCATCGTGCACGAAGCACGGAAAGGAACACGGACAAATTGTTTTAACGAGTACATACCACCACAGGGATCAAATTACAACCACATGGTTGCCTTCATCAAACTTTGGAATGAGTGGGATCAGGTGAACACAGGAGGGAGCTTTGGGTGTGGAGTCTTCTTGAGGAGACGGAGGTGGACTTCCTTGGCTTCTTGGCGATGGGTCCTCAATAGAGGCCGCTGGGTCCTTCGTCACATCTGTAAGGAAAGGGAACTCTAAAGCAGTTAAATGATTACCTGCATCATCATACTCTTTCTCATGAGTTTCCCTATAGTAAGGAACTCCCTCCAGCTTCACCGGTTCCTCAGTCGCAGCTATCTCCTCCAAAGTGGTACACTTGCCATAGAAAATGGCCGCATTCACCAGATTCCCAATTGCAATCCCCACATCATCGCTATGGTAAAGTTCCATAGAAACATAGGGGATCACCTTGGTTACCAAGTCCACCCTGTCCTTCTTCGATTTTCGAGACGAGGTTTAGCCCATCTACCTTTTCTCGAGCTTGATCTCTTGGTCCAGCAACTTCGCCCTCTCTTTTCGAGGCCTCCACACTTGGATGATGTAATGAGATACGCTCCTTATAGCCTCGACCATTGAGCCTTGACGGTCGACTGCGCATTCGGCCTCGCTCGTTGCCGGTTGACCTTTGAGCTTTTCATTCTCACTCGAGATCTTGCACCAAGGGTTCTTGTCAAAATCCTCCAAGGAATCCTCACACTTCTTCTCTAAGTCTCAAGCATACTTGATCCCTAGCCTTCTCCCTTCTCGGCATAACATCCATTTCTTCTCGAGCTTTGGTGACAAAGACGGAGCGACTCCTTGTCCTAGCATTGAGTTGGTTGTCTAGCATGCAATTGTCGGACATAACTTTTGTCATGAAGGTCATGAGCCTTTCTATGGACATGTTATCCATCGCCCCTTCCACTTGGGTGGGATTACATAGCTCACGAGTTGGTGACAAGTTAGAGGAGAGGAAGTTCTTCGTATCACGAAGTCCTCGCAACATATGTAAATTTGTTAATATATTATTCGGTACCTAATTTTTGTTACGGGCAAGAAACATTACCATGGATATCATCACCACTGGGCCCTTCGATGGTCGGAAACACCACACCTTACCACGGACACTCTTTTGCCGGGTAGTTCGAGAGGTGGAGTAGGAAGGATAAGCTTCCTCTTGAGCGGACTTGAGCTTTTGCACCGGTACCTTTCACGCCTGGACCTCTCACCAATGCCGGAGGTCCTCGATGACCAATTGTCCTTGGAGACGGGTTCATCGTTGAACAACATTCTCCACAAGTCGGTCTTCACATCTATGGGTTCCTTTGACGGAGGAGCGGAGGATACAGTTCGATGGGTCGGGCTTCCACATCATTGTCATTTATTGACATTGATGGAGAGCCCACGCCATAGCTCGCCTCTTGGGGATTCTTTGGAATGAAGCTCACCTCCTTGGCACCACCAGCTACCACAAAGTTTCTGAATGACATTTTTGCACGAAGGAGCCAATAAGATAAATATCAGAAAGATAAGTTTTTATTTCTTATTTTAATCAAAAAAATACATACTTTCTCCATCACAAATAATCTCAGGTACCAAAGGAGATCCCTCTCATCTTTCAGCAAGGCCAGCCATGAACAAAATTGGCTCAGGGAATGTTTGGCAATTAGCTGGATGACGAGCCAAACGCTGATACAAAGGATTCCTCCTCACAGTATAGGGCAAGGAATCGTTGAACCTTTTTTCGTCATATTGGAACTCTGGGTTTAACAATGCAGGGAAAGTCGGGGGGATAATGGTGTTTTGAATATAAAAGAACTTGCCTTTCCAGTTCCTGATGTTGGTAAATGGCCTATCTATGAGAATGGGCACATCCCTTTCACCCCTTTTAGCCAAGGTCAACCAATCTCCTCCATAGTATAAATTTAGAAAACCCCTAAGCATAGTAGCATAGTCAAAACCTCATAGTACTGGAGGAATTTTAAGATCAAAGGATGCAAGGGTATCCTAAGGTTGGAGGTGGTGAATGCATGGGTATATAAGGCTACATAATTTTCAGGGGCATCAAAAATCCCTTGATTTCTACTAGGTAACATGATTTTATGCTCTTTTGGAATTGGGTAATCGGTGAGGAACGCTTTAAGCTCCTCCCTTGTCAAGGTGCAACCTTGTTGTTTGATTACAAATTTTTTATTTGTAGACATTGATCCTTCTAAAATCCACAATAATGTATTTGAAATACAGATATGAAGGAACACTTTACCTTGTTTGATCGAAAGCTTGATCGGAAGAGGTTTTAGTAGGTGAAAAACTTGGGCGAGAGATAAAACTATGGGTTTTACTGTTTTTACATTTTATATACCCTACATATATTAAATCTCGGCCCTACACGTGTCCGGACTTATCCCTTTACCACCGGATTTCAAACCTTTTTTAAATTTTGAAATGATGTTTACTTTTACCGAGGAAAAGGGAGTAGTTAGGATAGGTTTTGCATTAATTACGGTCAATAACTACAAGACTTTTCATCTTCGTTCGTTTTTTGTGACGAAGAGGAGGTTTCGTTTTTATTTCTGAGTCGTAAGCAATATTTCTTGTTCGTACATATCACTTTCGACTGGGGGGCTTGATGACGTACCCTCCGATCAGGTCGAAGGACCCCTTCGCCTCGATCGAAATTGCATTCAAGACCCAAGTCTTTCTTCATAAGTCATTGGTAGCGTAAAACCATTCATTATTGACATGGTTACGGTTGAGAATTCGCCACCGAAGGCCTATGCCCTTCGATGTCTTCTCTTGAAGATGCCAAGACAAAGAAGAACCTTGACTTGGTCTTCCCCACGTTCCCACTATTTCCTTAGCTTCCCGCCAAGTCCGAGATAGTGGGGATGAAGCCTAGCGATTACCACAAATCGGGGGCGCCCTATGATCTCCTAGCGTGTACTAACACTCTCCAAGCTATTTTCTTCACCTATAAATAGGTTGGACGAGTCATTCAATGGTATGTTCATTCAACACGATTTCACATACTCCATATTATTTACAACACATATCACATACTTACTCTCACGGGAGGTGGTTCGCGAGGCCCAACCCCTCCTTTCAATCACTTAACGAAGTGTCTACTATTTCTTATTGCAGATTGGCTACAAGTTTGGCGCAAGCATATCACCCCTCATACCCTTCGATCACCATCGAAGGCCTGGTCGTACGAATTATTGTACAATCATGCATGTTTAATCCTTGAATGATTTTATTGTTCTAAATATGTCCATTGTTGGTTAACAATATGGGAATATTGTTATGTAAGGCAAATGTGAGTGTTGGTTATATTCTAACGAGAATTTGGATTGTTCCCGCCAAACTCATATGTATTCACTAGAGATGCATATTGGATTCCCCAACTTTCAAACATTTACTTTTGGATCCTTGTCATAAGTAAAATATTGAAAATGGTTTGTTATCTTCGTCCTTAGACTTGAGATGCAAGCAAGTTCTGTTATGTGTGGATATCATTTTTTGTAAGTATACGCAAAACACTATCTGAATAAGGTAGTTATAAAAGCTATATTTCGGAGTGATGTGAAGCAGCATCCACAACACTTGTAGTCAATAAAGGATTTGTTACTCCACTTGATATGTGCAGAAAGATACTATGGCGCCTCTCCATATTTAATCAGATAATTGTTTGGCCAAACCCAAAGGGTAATGCAAGATGATTCTTGATTACATTTGGTATATCTGAATTAAAATCAATAACGAGATTCTAAATGGTTAAACTATATGGAATGATTTAAGATCCATATCCATGGTTTAACGGTATCTATAACAAAGGATGATTAGAGCAAGACATTGAATGACCATGCTATTGAGAAACTTTTACGAAACTATTCTCTCAGACACTTTTAGTTAAAAAGCGAGTGAGAGCGTTTGCTAGGCTTTTCCGTCGTTAGTTTTGTGTGCCATTCGACACACCAACTCCCAAGTGGGAGCTGTTGGTTTGTGGGAGTTTAAAACACACGTAAACGACTAGAAGTGTGTAAGCCTATGGGCACACACGTTAAACACGAGAGTACGTGACGAACGTTTAATACTTGAATATATTAGACCCGTTTTATGCATGCATGAAAGCCTGATCTTATTCACGACTCATGGACTTGTTCTATTTAAAGTGGGTCGGTTTGGAAGCCTTGGACCTAGTCCTTTTTCTAATCGGGTGATGTTTGGGTTTGTAGCTTGGTGCACAAGTCTTGAGCCCAAGCATATAGAACTTTAAAAGCTTATATATACAAACCTATTCCATGCAAATCAATCTCTAAAAAACTCACGGTTATATGCCATCCCTAATTTCACCTATTAAATAATCGATCTATCCTAACCAACATGTATATCTGATTGTGTTTTGGTTTTAATTTTGAAAAACCTTACTTGCATGCAATTTTATTCAAGTTGTAAAGGTTTTTCAATTGGTTAAGTCCTTGCATGTTTCCTAGTCAAATTAGATAGCAAGGATAAGGTGTTTTTCTGCTTTGGTACTTATCGGACAGAAGGAAAAGATATCGGACACTCTTTGTCCGATATCGGGTGTAATGTAAAAACGTTCTCGGACAGTTTTGTGATCTCGGGCAGAAAATAAGAAATTGTTCTTGGGGTTTTTCTTGTTCGTTGGAATTCAAGTAATTCAAGGGTTGATAATTTTAAACGTTCTCGACTAGCGTTTATTCGAACGTACTTGGTTTAAGTGTTTGTGTGTGATACTCGTAGAGGTATCTATTTTAGATGCTTAGTTTCGTATTGGTTTTATTGTCCGTTACACTTGCGTTCAAATAGCCACGAAAGGTTAGGTTTTCTTTTATCCCTTTTATTAATTAATTGTTATATTAATTATTGTTTATTAATTACGTGTTTAACCTAATTGCGATTACTAGATCCTTATCCGCTGCGTACTCGTAGAGGTTAATGGTTAACTTAGTTCTGAAATCCCAACATCATCTACTTCGCTAGCTGCATGTCTTGCCTTCTGGACGTCTCACTCTTTTATGTGACAACCACAGCGCTCTATTCTTGAGTCAAAATCCAATCTCTCACGAGCGAGCAAAGCACATTGATATTGATTATCATTTTGTACGGGAATTGGTTCTCTCTGGCAAGCGTCACACTCGTTATATTTCTACACATATGGAGTTGGCTGACATCTTTACTAAGAGTCTTCCACGTCCGCTCTTTGAAGAGTTTAGGTCCAAGCTTCGAGTTGGTCCTCCCCTCTTCATTCTTAGGAAGTGTTAGAATATAGTAATGATTTGTATGTATCATAGTTGATAATATGATAATTTTGTGTATCCCTGTATTTCAGGTAGTTTGTTGTAACTTGTATCCTATATATTCATAAATGCATTACTCTCACAATTAACGTGAGATTTCACAAACCCTAATACACTTATTGTGCGAGTTAAATCACAAAAAGAATCCGTTTATTGAAGTAAAAACACACGTATGGCTTCAGCTTTGCATATACCATGATCACTATGTTCTTCAGAGCATCCTGAAAGAAACTAATAGAATCAATTAGCCATAATGTCCTAGCTAATTTCGGCTTTTGCGAGAAAAAATGTGCATCATGACGAGTAAATGTTACATCAACATGTATCTAATTTAATCTCAGGTCCTACAATAGCACAACCGAAGTATCAAAATTGTGGCAAACTAATCATGTTACATTACGTTCATATGATACAATCGTACGTGTAAGATAACCTAAAGTTCACATGAACTAGATGTTAATCTTAGTAAGACATGATTCAATCCTTAACTTAAATTTTAACAAATGATTCAACGTTTCGGCTCAGCATATATAGTTTATGACTTTGCAATGGTTGCGTATATGTTTTGTTTTGACATAAAACGCTTTAGACTAGCGTTATCATACCACAATATATCCAACAAAAACAAATGTCAAATTGAAAGAAAAACCATTTACATACCTTTATGATTATCTTATGAAGAACTGTAGTTTACAAAAAAATTTGTTGAAAATTAGAAAAAGAAACAGACACAACTTCAAAGCCGACCCATTTATTAAAATGTGTACTTATGATGTCTTATCTCTGTGTAGAATAGTAAACTTCCTCAGCAAATCTCTCAGCATACTTATGATTTCTTGAAATGTTGGACGAAACTGTGGTTCACTGGTAGCAAGAAAAAAAATAAGATAGTTGTTGCATTACTTCACATAAATCGACATGTTAGGTTAGGATGAATATTTCCCGTTGAAAGCTAGAATAATTGTGCATCATTTTTTTGTAATTTTAGTCGAGATATACACATACAATTTAGTAAAACAAAGAACACGTAGTCCATTTATTCTGGATATCATTGAATAATAAGTGGGTACAAAAGTTTAATATGGGACAAACCTAGACCAACAACTTTCGATAAGAGCAACCCATTCGGGATCGATGTCATTCGGAATCTCTAGCCGTTGATTCATGAATCCTACAGCTCCGATAACACAAGTAAGTGTGGTGACCAATGTTGTTATATAAATATATATATATATATATATATATATATATATATATATATATATATATATATATATATATAGTGTGAGGTTATATTAAGAACCAAATAAATTAGAGAAGCTGAGAACGATCCGAGCCATCTATTTTTCAATCAATGGCTACAAAGAAAGGTGGCATAATTGTAATAACATAGAAGATCATGTAACATTTTGTAAGTGGTAAAAGGGTATTTATGGTATTTTTTATTAATCCCAAAATAACTGTCCCATCATATACGGAATTTACAATTACAATTCCAATATTTTAGATCTCATCATCATTCTTAAAAAAAAACCTAGCCGCTTTCTATCTTTCCAACATAAACTGCTACAGTGCCTCCATTCATGTTTCATGGAATAACCGCAATGTTTCCACCACAAAACGCTATGATATGCACCGTTCCACCAAAAAACAAAGAAATAAATGGTCGATCAATCTTTGGATATTTTAATTTGTTTATAAGATCCTTATTGAAGGCAAAATGTCTTTTGGGTTTATGAAAGTGTAACGAGTTTACGAGTCTTGTTTGATTCAAGATCTTGATTAATTATGTGGAGTGTTTGGATGTATCCCTCCATGAAGGTATGTATTTTTAGTGATTTAAGAAAAAAATTTGTTGTTTTCAATTTGACTTAAGTGTGGGTGTAGTTTTAATATTAGTGTGAATTAAAGCCTATGGATTTCAATTGGTGTAACATGTAATTTTACAAATGTATCATGTTTGACGTTTTTGTTGTGGTTGCTTTTTTTTCACTTTGTCGATTACTCATTGCGACGTTTTTACACATACATGTATTGTAAAAATTTGACATCTTTGAAAATAATTCGGTGACCATTGTTTAAAAAAATTATATTATAGTCGATGCAACTGTTAGAAGCGTATAGATGATTGATCCGTTGGGTTAGTATATTATAGTAGTAGAACACCTATTTCGTTAATATATTTTATACAGCCCACGCATGTCGATGCACCGTTTCGATGGTAAATATCGATGGCATTAATGTTGAATTCCTTGATCTTGATTTCAATATTGGTATACTTTTTCATTTTTGAGTCTTACGCCCACATGGATGTTTGCATAAGTATTATGATTTTACACATTTCAATTTGTTTATTATTATATTTTGATTTTTGTTCTACATGTTTTTGGATGGAGATGCTTGCTCTATAAAAAATTAAACTAATGAGAATGTTAAAAAAAAAATAAGATGAACACATATTCAAACAATATCGGTCATCAATCAATAGTTGTTGTTTTCTTTTTACAAAAAGGTATAGTTTTTAAATGCATGTATGTTTTATGGTTGATACAAAATTAATAAAAGGAATGTGCACATGTGTTAATTGAGTGAACAATTTATGATGTGTAGTTATGTATAAAATGAGTTTTATGTCTAATAAAAATCGGTGAAAGAGGGTTTGCATATGTGTTTTATGGGTGGTTAAAAGTTAATAAAGGATTAGCATATGTGTTTTAAGGTTCATATAAACCAAAGATGAGGTATGCATATATGTTTTAAATTTTGCATATATGTTTAGTTTGTACACATGTATTTGCTATTTGTTTATTTTTTTTTAAAATAATAATTGATTGCTTGTAATTTGTATGTGTTTCATGAGGTGTGCATATGTGTTATAATTATTTGTATGTGTTTCATGAAGTGTGCATATGTGTTTTAAGAAGGATGCATATTTGTTTTATGGTTGGTATAAATTGAATTAAATTGGTTTGCACATGTGTTTTAAGGGGGAATGCATATTTGTTTTAAGGAGGGATGCATATTTGTTTTATGGTGGGTATAAATTTAAGTAAATACATGTGCAATGGTTGAGAATACATGTGCACAAAGCATAGGTTTAGGTACTCAGTTTACTTGTTGGTGTCAGTTTTTAAAATATGCTTTCTAATGTGATACAATTGTATTATTTTGTGGTAATGGTTGTACTGGAATTCATTTTGGTTTTAATTTCATATGTTATTATGGATTATAATAAATGAACGATGCTTTGAAAGGATTTATATGTAGTCAAACGTATATACTATTTATCATTTATCAAGATCATGCCATTAGATGTGTCTAACAACAAATTGTAACTATATTTATATTGCAGAAAAAACTGAAGAAAACTTGTCTAGTAGAGAAGAAGAATGACGTCGACAACAAAACACATGTACACGAAAGTACTTGTGCACTTTGAAAAAATGTGAACATGCACGTTCTGAATAACACTTGTCTATTGGAGAACTTTGACTAACGACACAAGACACATGTAGAGCGAAGATACATTTGCTCAACAAGAAAATACATGTACTGTGAGAAAAATACATGTGCACAACAGGAAAATACACCATGTACACGAATGCATAGTTGAATCTCATCTATACATTCTCTTTTTCTATTTGCAATTAAAAGGAAATGTAATATAGGAGTGTAGATTTTTGGGATTTTTGCTAAAGTATGTATTCTATATTTTTGTTAAAAGAATGCAAATGTGTATGTGTTCAAAAAAAATGCTTATAGAAATTTACTTGTAAATATATACATGTGCAATTAGAAGCAATTGAGCACTAAAAACATTTGAAAATTTACATTATAAAAAAAACACATGTAAAATTACATTATTTAAAAGAAACACATGCACCTTGACTTATATGAGAAAAACACATATGCATCTTACCTTTTGAAATCATGAAAAAACCCTAAAATATAGGAACTAAAAAAACGTTTTTATTAAAAAAAAAAAAAAAGAAAATAAAAATGTATTTTTACTATTATGCCCTTTTGAATTAAATAATAAAAATAAATATCCAAAAAATCGATTGGTTGATCTTTGGTTCTCATGATTCGCAATTTATTTGGTTCGAAAATAACCCTTCCTATATATATATATATATATATATATATATATATATATATATATATATATATATATATATATATATATATATATATATATATATATATATATATATATATATATATATATATATATATATATATATACAAAGTCGCAAAATCACAAATGTTGGCATTTTGAATCTCTTTGACTTTTGAGGTCAAACAAACAAAAATTCAGCTTTAACCCAACTAACTATATTTTGAAACTTATAATAGCATCTCCGATGTCATCACTAAATGTATCTTTTTACACAATAATAGTGATAAATTGCAAAATATGTCATCCAATGTAGCATAAATCATACACTATTTTAGTGTGATAAATATTAAATGAGAGAAAAACACTAAATATAGTGTTATACTATTCGTCACACTAAAACACTATTCATCCATTTAAAACTCAACAATTTCACCATATCTATATTAATATATATATTAAAAATTAAATATAAATTTGTATAAAATACAAATATATATGATCCTCTCCGATACCTTCCAAACAAGTTCAATATTGATATATATTACATTAGATATATCTCTCATTTGTTGCATTATCACTATATATTTTAATGATAAAAAAATGATTTAGTGTTGACTTTTAGTGCACACATTATAGTAATTAGTGTTAGAAACTTAGAATATGTCACAAAGATACTTAATTTGCATTATCTTAATGTTTATTTTTAGTGTATGTATTCAAGATGCTCTTAAGAGATAGTATATATTGATGCATCCTATGTCAAATTAAATATACATACGTATCACTTTTGCTTTTACAAAAGTTATGTTTGTCTTTTGAAATCAACGTTTTGGTTTGTTTCAAACAGTATCTATATCTATATCTATACTACTATATAATGGGTGGATATCCTATTCCTAACTCCGATCTTAAAACCGAACCTAAAATTAAGCATTACACACCTGCACATGTCTCATATAAAAATACACCCATAATCCGAACCTAATTCCAAACCTAAAAATTAAGTAACCGAAAGAAATTAATTGCAACAGTTTAGTTAATAGAATTAATTGCAAAAATTTTGTTAATAGAATTAATTGCGAATTGATGATCTATTACTCCATTTGCCAATAGATCAATTACTCCATTTGCCAATAGTATCATTGAAAAGATTATTGTTACTTCAATAAAAGAAAAGATTATTACATTGCATGTTATGAAGAAGTTAACGCACTGGATAATTTATTTCGCTTGAGAATTCTTCATTTGCAAGTTGCTTACTTTTGTAATTTGTGGAGTTCATCATAGTTTGAATATCCTATTTCTAACCTAAAATTAAGCATTACACACCCGAACATATACCATATAAAACCACGTCCTATCATTAATCCAATCTAGACGGATTATGCAGCTGAAAATCGTGCCACCGAAAAATAAGTACTTCGAAAAAGATTCTCACCGAAAATATAATCACACGGGTACCCGCCGCCGCAACGCGCGGGTACCCGGCTAGTTAGTATATATAATGAGATGGAAAGAAACTCATACCTGCATCGGGTTGAGATCATCCCAAGGGATCTTTCCGGTGATGATTTCCCATAATACCACACCATAACTGTACACATCAGACCTGCAAATCTCCAACAAGTGTTTAACTTAAAAACACATCTTGACGCAACCTAACCCATGTTATCATCCATGAGATGACAGCATGAAAAGAACAAGATGCATGCTTACCTTTCATCGGCCTGCTCGCTACGAAGAACCTCTGGAGCCATCCATTGGGGCTAACAAAAATCCAAAATATTTATTATAAAATGATGATTATCATGCATTAGATTCAATGAAATCATGCTATAAGAACACTTGTTTTATTTCCAAGATGAGGTTATGTGAAAAAATATAGGGCTAATGGCACCGTAATGTATCATACTTGTCACTCGCACCTTTTATATGTATCGAACAATTTCTTTTGCTATTATATGTACTAAACTTGATTTTATTGTAAATTTTTTTATGTACTTTGCCCCTCATTTTTTTGCTACTATATGTATCATAGTTGTCATAAAGTACACAAAAAATACAATAAAATCAAGTTTAGTACATAGAATAGCAACAAAAAAAATGTTCGATACATATAAAAGGTGCAAGTGACAAGTATGATACATTATGGTGCCTTTAGCCCAAAAATATATCCACACTGAGTTGTTGTAACTTACAGTAAAGTTTTAAACATACCAAAACACATTAACTATTGCTACTAAGTGTTAGAAACAGGGGTAAGAGTGTGATGATAATCTTGGATATCGCGAATAAGTATTTCGTCTTGTAGATGCTTGGGTATCACGAAATCTTTGATAGGATAATTCATGAAGAGCACTTTGTTTTTAGGCACAAGAGAACACAACAAAATAAAGAGATTATGTGAGATTCTTGTGTCTAATGAGACCATATAATTCTTAAACATGATGGATGTTGGTAGTTACAGGGTGGTTAAAAACAGATTATATGGTCTCCTTTGAACACAGGAATTTCACATAATCTTTTTGTTTTGCTTTGTTCTCTTGAGCTTAGAAACAAAGTGTTCTTCTTAAATTATCTCAGTAAGAATTTCGTGATACCCCGACATCTATAGGGTCAAAATACTTTATTCAGGAAGTGAACATACACGATTCAAGCAGATTTCCAAAATTATCATCACACCTTAACCCCAATTTCTAACAAAAAGAGCATCGGGGCTTTTGGTATTCGTGAGAGAGTTATGTCAAGTGAGATTTGTGACCCGATAATCTTATTCTTTGCTTATTATGTCTAGTTTAAAACGCCAAGGACCAAACATGTTAAAACAGAAGTTAATAACTACTTGGCAGTTATTTCTGTAGGATTTCTAGAATGGTTGTGTCGGTTACATTGGTACCGATTCAGAACCTATAAATACATATGTATAAACATCGATACAAGGATAATCACAATATACAATTTACTTATTCAAATCATTGCAACTTATAATAATCGATCAGGATATTTGGGACAACAATTGGCACATTCGAGATAGTAGCATCCATAGAACAAACAAGTGATCTAGACGACATTACCCTAGATGAGATCACTGGAAAACTCAAAGCGTTTGAGGAAAGAATAAAACTCCGGAAGGAGGTCAAGTTGAAAGCCGGAGAATCTCATGTTTACACATGGTGAACACTCAGATAAAGGAAAACGCTTTTAACAAACGTGAGGTAGATCAAATTACTCACGAGGAACCGGCGAATAATAACAATGTAAACAACTCACAAAAGGGAAACCGGATCATAGGAAACCCGCACAATTCAAGTAGGAAAGACTTGAGTAATATTAGATGTTTCAAGTGTAATAAACTTGGACATTATATGAGTAAATGTAGAGCAACATCAACAAACCAGAACAATCAAACCTTATCTTAGAAGACGATGAACCATCACTACTAATGACTATGCACGAAACCGAACACAAGGAAGTGTTGTTGAATGAAGAACGAATTCAACCAAAGAAATATGTTACACAGATGCGAGCATATGGTATTTAGATAATGGTGCAAGTAACCACATGACCGGGTATAAAGAGTCATTTTAGAGATATTGATGAAAGCATAACAGACGAGTGCGTTTTGGAGATGGATCGTATGTAAATGGGTGAGGGTCAATCTTTGTTAGGTTGTAAGAACCAGGAGCAAAGTAGTATCTCAAGTATACTACATACCAAACCTCAAGAGCAACATACTTAGTCTAGGACAACTTCTTGAAATAGGTTGTAAGGTCATTATGGACTGAAACAAGTGACTTTGTATGATATAAACAAGAAATTGTTGATGAAGGTAGAACGATCTAAGAATCGACTCTACAAGATCCGATTCTGAGATAGAGGCACCTATATGTCTCTTAGCAAACATAGATAACCAAGCATGGTTATGGCACGCTAGATTAGGTCATTTAAACTTTGATGATATCAACAAGATACTAGAAAAGGTCTAGTAGAAGGAATTCCTAGAATAAATCATGTAGAGATGATTTGTGACGCATGTTTATTAGGAAAACACAGAGAACACCATTCCCAAACCAAGCCAAATTCGGATCAAAGAACCCATTGGACTTAGTATATGGAGACCTTTGTGGTCCTATTAGTCCAAAGAACACACCTGTGCAAGAAACTCATTTTCTTGTTAGTGAGCGATTGTACACGTTTATGTGGGCATACTTTCTTACATCGAAAGATGAGGCATTTAGTACATTCAAGGAATTTAGGCGAAGGTAGAAATGGAAATGAAGTTGAAAATTAGAATGCTAAGAACGGATAGAGGTGGTGAATTTACATCAAAGGAATTCACAAAATCGTAAGGAAAGCGGAATATGACGACAGCTGTGAGAATGGAGTAGTGGAGAGAAGGAATAGGACAGTGTTATCAACTACAAGAAGTATCTTTGATAGGATAATTCATGAAACCTAAAGTAGCACTTTGTTTTTAGAAGCACATAGAGAACCATTGGTTTACAGGAGTAGAGGAAGGATCTTCTTGTGTCTAATGAGACCATATAACTCTTAAACCTGATGGATGTTGGTAGTTACAGGGTGGTTAAAAACAGATTATATGGTCTCATTTGAACACAGGAATTTCGCCTAATCTTTTTGTTTTGCTTTGTTCTCTTGAGCTTAGAAACAAAGTGTCTTCTTAAATTATCTCAGTAAGAATTTCGTGATACCCCGACATCTATAGGGTCAAAATACTTTATTCAGGAAGTGAACATACACGATTCAAGCAGATATCCAAGATTATCATCACACCCTAACCCCAATTTCTAACAAAAAGATCATCGGGGCTATTGGTACTCGTGAGAGAGTTATGTCAAGTGAGATTGTTGTGGATTGTGAAAATGCTTATATAATAGATATCGTCAAAAAAAATTAATGTGACTATTGTTTGTAGCCGGATGAGGTTTCCCTATTCGAGGTTACTCGCGGAGGGCAATTCTTTAACTTAGATCTACCCGGCCTTATCGGATATTCCTTTAACTGTTTTTTACCCTTCCCTTACCAGTTGCCACCCCAAATGTGTACCTAGTGAGGTTTAAATCCTTGACCTCTTGTGAGGAAAGTGTGTTACCACTAGACCGTTTGATGGTGGTTTAACTATTGTTTGTAAAATTAAATGGGAAAGAAAATTGCAGTACCGTTCCTCGCCCACTCTTTGTTGTCAGATAAGTTTCCCGTTTGACACGGGAGAGTCCAAAGTCACCAACCTTGTTCAATTATAAAAAAATCAAGATCATTTTATTGGTAACACTCTCATAATAGAACTGCAAAAAAAAATGTGAAAATAACTGAAACAAATACCTTTACAGTCCAGTTCTTGTCAACAAGAACGTTCGAAGACTTTAGATCACGATGAATGATAGGTGGTTGCAAATGATGAAGATAATTCATGCCATGTGCCTATAGAAACAAACAAGCATTTTATCTCTAAATCATTGTGTTTGGTTTTCCTTTGCAAGGAACAAAATTTATTTGATCGACAAGCTGGAAAAAGTTTAACATACATCTTTGTTTACCATTAAGTGAAACATAGGTACTTATTCTTACTAAAGTATGCATCTTCTAATGCTTAACTTTTTTTTTTTTTAACAGCAAATGAATATAAATAAAGAGAACCTCTAGCAAGATGCTAGGAAGAAGGATACAAAGTTATGGATAGAGCATTACAAAGGTTACAAGACCACTCTATCCAATTTAATGAAGACTTTTTTTTTCCTACTAGAAAACCAATTAAAAGATAAGGACTTGATATCGTTGATGATTAAATCTTTGTTGGGACGCTTAATGGCAAATGTTGCTTCGTCTCTGAACCGCCACAGTACCCACAAGGTGGTTTGGACTAATGAGTCGAAGACCTTAACGGTAGTGGCAGGCAAGTGGCTGGAACATTCTTTTCCATTTTGATTATTTAATGCAATAAATTGCCAACTTTGGTAAAAAAAAAAGTTGTATGTATGTTGCATTAATTGGTTAAAAGTAATGTACGTTGCATAATGGGGTTAACTGAATAGTACATTGCATTCTTTGCAGTTTTCACTTCCAAAATCTGTCTAGCATTGCTCAATGTTAACAGCAATGATCTACTTTTAGTACTCCAAGAACATGGATATTTAGTTTGCATCAAACAAACCAAGTATGATAGCTAGTTACGAGGTCAATCACTAAAAGCCCATTATTAATATGATGGTCATTAGCATGGTACTTACAATATCCATAGCAATATGAACCTGTCGTCTCCAATCTAATTTGGCTGTATTTTTCCGAAGTAACTGGAACAAACTTCCACTATAAAAAATAAGAAATTGGTGATATTGATGCACAAAATTGCATTCACTGTCAATACATAATGATACTTCAGACATCTGGTAATAGTTAAACATTTCCATTAAATTGATAATAGATACATGGATTAGAGATTAATGAACCAACCAATCAATAGTTGTTAATTGTCAAACAGTTTTTTCATAGGATGACGTGGATATTTAGGGAGTAGGGAACCTACCGTGGAAGAAACTCGGTGACAATGCATAGATGCTGAGGTGTAGTTACAGCGCCCATGAAGAGCAAAATATTTGGATGTCGAAGCCTTTTCATCAGAGATACCTTACATTTAAACAAACTCCTAAGTCAAAACTATGACTCTTCAAATGCATATAAAAAGATATGCTCAAAGTGACATATTAAATTAACGGAACAATTACCTCTTTTCTAAATGATAGTATAACATCACCAGGATATTGTAGCTTGGTAAATACCTTGACTGCAACATCCTGCATAAACGAAGATGCATTTATGTTTTATAGCTTTGTTGTCCCTTTGAACACATGGCACGTTGATGATACCATGGGTGCATCAAATAACTCTTTGAGACCACTTTATTTAGCAAGATGTATTAAGGGAGATGGAAAACATACTGATCCATACCACAGTGCATGATATGCTATCCCACATGAGCCTGCCATTATATAAGTAACAAGTAAATAAGATGAAAACCCGTAAATTCACCTTAGCGTGTGCCATTTTTACATCTGCATCTAGTTTACTGTTCACGTGTGTTAAGTTTACTAGTTACCCGAAGTATAAAACTTTAAAGTTTACTAGGAGTGTGGTGGACTCTAATTGATGAGAACAGAGATATGTCAGTGCAAGTATGAGTTTCTATACCTTGCCCAATCTGTTTTCCGATCATCAAATCGTCCCAGGAGATCTCTACATCCAAGTTGTTGATGTCAACATCAAATTTATTAATGTAATGATCATCTGAGTTTCCGGTGGTACTTGCACTGCAAGAAGTTGACCACGACCCAGGAGCTTCAGTGCTATTACTTGCACTAAAACTCATTTGTGAGCCAATATTTTGTTCATGGTGGTCATTATGTAACCAGGGCCAACCAAAATGACCCATTCTTATTTCAGAGCTATCTTTTTCTTTTTCTTTCAATGGCCACGAAATTCCCTTACTACGCATCCAGGCCTCTGCTTTTGAAGACAAAACTTTATGGATCCCAGGTTTTTTTCACTCTTTTCAGTAAACCGGTAGTTTGTTGACGGGGCAAAGTCACAATCATATATGTCACTGCTCCTGCCATCATGAACCATGCTGTTCCTCAATTTTGACATCACCTTGGAAGCCTGTTTTAGTGTATTCAACAATCAATAGAGTAATAACCCATCTGCCTCAAAAATAAATGCATCGTTTGCCAAACAAACAGCATATGGGTGAAAATAATACTAACCATGTTTGTTATCTTAGAGGCGACTGTAGTTTGGAAAGGTTTATGAAGATTATCGCCAAAATTATCTGCAGAAGACCTCTTGGGGGCACTTAAGCCTGGCCTTAATTCTCGAAATTGGCGAGCATCGGTAGACATGACTAAAACACCAACGATTGTTCCATATTCATCACGAAATGGCACGACGGAACAAATAACATTAAACATTTCCCGATTTTTATTTCTAACAGGAAACTCCCCAGACCAACTCTCTCCTTTTACGGCCCGTTGTAGGAGAAGATTAGCAAGTTTACCATAACTAGGTCCTGCAGTCAAATCAGGAGGGGTTTTCCCTAAAGCTTCAGCAGTTGTATAACCGAAAAGGTGTTGTGCCATTCGATTCCTGCAAGTGCAGTCCTGATTAACCAAACAGTTGGTTCAAATCCCATTATCTATATGATATCACACATTCTTGTAAACTATAACCGAGTCTAAATTATTTTTTCAGATCACACTGGGAAGACTATACACAGGATCCACTAGGACGTTATCGACGATTCCATATCACTCCTAGGCTACACTGTAGATCATCAGTGTCAAAAAATTTACACGAAGCCCCATGGGGAAATATTCTAAAAGCCGAGGAAAAAGTTTGTAATTTTTGCGAAGAGTGAATCGTGTAATCATTTTATTTAAGATTTTAAAAAGGAATCCTTGTTAATTATAACTTACATATTTTTTTCCCGATGATCTGTTATGCTTTTCGATCACAAAGATATTAATTAAACACTTAACGGAAAGTGATTAAAGAAAGATAAATGTGAATTTTGGTAGATGACAAGATAATTGTTTTGGAGGAACATTATTTATATTAGATTCCTATGTTAACTTACAAGACATGTGTTTCATTTTGGCTTAAACGTTCATGTTGGTTTTTTTTTAGGCTTCCTCCAACTCTCATTCATGCCCTATATAACTATATTTATAATTTGAGGACAAGTAAGGGGGTGTTTGGGATTGCGTTTTCGGCCGGATTATCTGCTTATCGCGATTTATAAACGCAGAAAATCTGAATATAGTGTTTGGGTATGAAAAACTAAAAAGCACTTTTCTGCGTTTTGAAGACACCAAAACGCCATTTTGAAAAAGCAGGTGAGGAACTACTGCAGCAAAACGCGATTTTCAAATAAAGTGTGTTTATTGTCAAATTACAGAAATGACCTCAATCTCTATGATTTACCTTATGCATGAAATATGGCATCACATGCATTAAATTAGGATGGTTAACCCCATGTTTTTGTATCGGTCAAAATGCCATATAACCATACTCCATTTCTTTTGATTATTTTCGTTCACACTTCTCGAATCACACCACTCTTCTTTGGCAGAGTAGAGCAACGCTTGTTGATCTTAAAATTTGAAAAACTCAATGGAGCAACACCATTTTCTTTTGAAAAACATTTAGCGTTACTTGGTGATCTTTTTTTTGCTAGGTTGATACAATGTTACTCATCATGTTCAATCACTAAAAGATCTAAACTATAAGAAGAATTCACTAAAAGAAACATACAACCTTCCTCCACCTGTGATCCTACTTTCCGACAAACTAATGACCGTTAATAATCTCCCGAACCTTGTATCGGATATCGATGAGATGAATTACTCATCTTGGCTATATTGTTCAAGAATCTTAGTAAGGGGTACAAAATCTTGGATCATGTTTTGGGTACACCCTCTAACGAGGCAGCCACAAGTAACCCCTCGCCCCTACTCCCGAATGGTTGAAGGTTGATACGATCATTCTCTCTTGGATCTTCAAGACCATGTCCAAGACTCTTCAACAATGTCTTGTTGTTGAAGAACCTCAAACGGCTAAACAAGCTTGGGACCTTTAGGCCGAAATTTTCAATAACAATAAGCTTACTCGCTCTATTGCACTGAAAGCGAAATTAAGTTCTTTGAAGCTAGGAGATTTAAACTTGCACCAAATCCTCCCAAACTCGACGATGACTATATTGATGCAATTGATTTTGATTACGAAGAGGAACCATATGAGGATCTAGATTTAGTTGATGACGAGGAGGAAAACCTCGGGATGAATTTAGACGATCTCGAGGAAGATTCAGAGGAATATCCGGAAGAGGATGTGGATATAATCCTCATTGACGAAGAGGAAGAAGAACCACTTCCTATGGATGTCATACATGTTGCATACCCACCTCCATTATCACCGATATCACCACCTCCGGTTTCAGAATCCTCATCTGATTCTGATACTCCTGTTACTACTACTGTTGTGGTAGACCTTTCATTATTGGAGGCCCTTCATCTACTTAACCTTATTCTGTTGCTCGTGCCCCACCATACTCTGCCACATACGAGTTGGGTTGCCTGAGACAGGATCTTACATCACTCCATGCCAGTGTTCGAGTTTTGACAGGAGAGATGGGTACTCGTGAATCCGAGACTGCTTCTGCCATAGCTAAGTCCATTAGAGCTCGACAACGCGTCAATTTGTTTATTTTGGATATGAGTTATATAAATCAGGGCTTGACCCGAGTCAAGGAGGTAGTCTTGGATCCACTGACTGGTTCGGAGGATATCAAGAGGAGATTAGCACGGGTAGAGCGAGCTCAAGATCAAGATGGTGAACAAATTCGAGAGCTAAGACACCGCCTGACCTCGGCAAAAATTAGGTTGGACATTGCTAGTGTTGACCGGTATAGGCTGGAGTGTGATTTGTATAGCGTGCGAGCTCATAATAGATTAGTATCACAGTTAGTAAATTTTGAAGAAACTCGTAATAGGTTTCGATTTTGTAATCAATGTAATAAGTGACGAATCTATTATATATAAATGTAATTTTTGTTATATAATGATATTAAATTTATGTTGTCTTGTGTTGTGATTGTAATCTTCAATATTATTATTATATCATTACCCGTCATGATCGTGTTGGGGGTTATGAGCCCAGAGGGTGAAGATAATCAATAAGCTAATTAATTACCAATGAATGGTTACCGGATATCACTTGGAATCATGTTATCACTTTCCAAAATAAACTATCCGACCCTAATGTCTGGGTATCACGAATATCTACTTGGGATAAGACCAAATGTATGTTAATGATTTAGGCACAAATCAATAACCTTTTTGCATCCAAGTTTTTATGTTTTCTGTATCTCATTCATGCATATGTGATTTTCTATTTATGTGGAAATACTCATAGCTAGTCAAATGGAATTATCAGGATTAATTGGCCCATTAATCGCCTCATAATTATCCCCATTATAGCTAATAGTGGTTACCCGACCAATTAAACATGGTCATTAAGCAGTTATAACTGCCACTTAAATAGGTCAAAGCCGTTATAAGTTAATTCCAGCAGCACTAGTAGTAGTAATTCTGTCAACATTAGTAATGTTCGTACTAGCAGTATTAACTCTGACTAACAATAGTAACATTAGTACTAGCATTATTAACTCTGCCAATAGTAGTAACACGCTGAACCTTACCACTATAGAGTCAGGGTGTTCAGGGACCTTATGAGTGTACACTCCGTACCTTCGGACCCATTACCAGGTGTGAACTAATCCCACAAGTGTACTAAATTTTCCAACAATCCTTCCCAAATTTAGTTCACTTCCTTTGCATGAAAATTAAACATTACACAAAACATGTGCATAAACGAAAATATCATGAGGATTGAATTTCCATCTTAGTACATTACACGTTCAAATATTCGACAATCAGGGTGTTCTAAGAATTGAACCCTTCAACCCATTTGAATACCTGAATATAAAACACACACAAGTTTTCAAACACTTAAACGCTCATGACACTATACAAGCCATGTGTCCACATCCAATTCATAAATGTTGTAAAAGCCAAAAGTCCAAAGCTCCCTGAAGCGGCAAAACTTCAACATTCACATAGGTGGTTCCTCTTTATTCATGCTTCTGCCAAGCACTTTTTCAAAGAAATTAACCATTAAGAAGTAAAGACTTCATCCTCCTTTTCATCAGGTTCCAAGCACATCCTTGGAATGTAAAATAAAACATGTGCTCCAGTCCACTAAATGTGCAGCTTTCCACATTGAACTCAGCTCCCAAGTTTCCTCAAGAGGGAGTTCGGTGTCATAGCATTGAGTGACTAAGTTAGACTTAGACCCATCCCTTTAGCAGACTTTATAACCAAGTCTCTAGCCAAACCCTTTGTCAAGTGATCAACTAAATTTTGTTGAGATCTAACCAACTCTATAGATTCCACCCCATTCATGATAAGCTCACAAATCATGCTATGTCTGAAACCTAAGTGTCTAGACTTCCCATAGTACATCTGGCTATAAGCCTTTGCCAATGTAGTTGCACTATCACAACGGATAGAAATAGGTGTTATAGGTTTAGGCCACAATGGAATCTCAAGAAGCAAGTTTTTCAACCATTCAGCTTCTTTACCAGCAACTGCTAAGGCCACAAATTCAGATTCCATTGTTGAGCTGGTGATGCAAGTTTGCTTCTTGGATGCCCAAGAAATTGCACCTCCACCAAGTAGGAATACCAAGTAGACGAATTATCTTCAGTTTTACTGATCCAACTTGCATCAGTGTATCCTTAGAGCACTGAGGAAATCCACAAATTTCAAGGGTACTGAAGGAGCCGTGGGGTTAACCCGTTGGTTTGAAAGATCGGAGTATGTGTTTTGATCAGCAACTGTGCTGAAAATCGCAAGGTTAATTATGCCACCAGCACACTGATGGATGAGGCATTATCATGGTGAAACTCCGTAGCTTAACCCATCGGCATTGAGAATGCCTACAAAATTTCTTGGGTTGTACTGAAAAAGATGATGGATAAACAATACTATCCTCAAAGTGAGGTACATAAATAGGAAATCAAATTTTGGAATCATGTTGTTAAAGGTGTGGACATAACAACTTACAACCGCGGATTCCAAGAATTGGCGATACTATGTCCAACCATGGTTCCAACGACAGATAAGTTATTGGAAAGGTATGTTTGGGGATATAATCATCATTGACAAAGACGAAGAAGAACCACTTCCTATGGATGTCATACATGTTGCATACCCACCTCCATTATCACCGATATCACCACCTCCAATCTAAGAATCCTCATCTGATTCTAATACTCCTGTCACTACTACTTCTCTGGGTAGACCTTTCATTATTGGAGGCCTATCATCTACTTATGAAGTTGGAGGACCTTCTTCAGTTGCTCATGTCCCACCATACTCTGCCAGATGCGAGTTGGGTTGCTTGAGACAGGATCTTACATCACTCTATGGATGTGTTCAAGTCTTGACAGAAGAGATGGGTACTCGTGAATCCGAGACTGCTTATGCCATAGCTAAGGCCATTAGAGCTAGCCAACGCGTCGATTTGTTTATTTTGAATATGAGTTATATAGAGCAGGGCTTGACCCGAGTCGACGAGGTAGTCTTGGATCCACTGACTGGTTCAGAGGATATCAAGAGGAGATTAGCAGGGGTACAACGAGCTCAAGATCAAGATGGTGAACAACTTCGAGAGCTAAGACACCGCTTGACCTCGGCAAAGATTAGGTTGGAGATTGCTAGTGTTGACCGGTATAGGCTTGGAGTGTGATATGTGTAACGTACGAGCTCAAATGGTCGCTATGCAGCATGAGATGTACTGGAGGGGATTCGGAGAAAATTGCCCTACCGAGAGCATAGATTTGTTGGCTACTTATGGAGATACTGATCAGTCTGAGTTAGTAAACTTTGAAGAAACTTGTAATAGGTTTCGAATTTGTAATCAATGTAATAAGTGACGAATCTATGATATATAAATGTAATTTTTGTTATATAATGATAGTAAATTTATGTTGTCTTGTGTTGTGATTGTAAACTTCAATATTATTATTCTATCATTACCTGTCATGATCGTGCTTACTATACGACTTCCAACTTATACGATATCTTTTATGTGATTGATAGAATCATGCCGCCTAAGAAAAGAAGTAAGCTGCAATGGAAAGGATTATTGCAGAACGAGTTGCCGCAGGCATTGCAGAATATGAGAGAACTAGGGCTAATCAAACTGTCGGGCCAAATGTTGGAGGACCAACATGAGGGCCTAATGTTGAAGAGCTTGTTAGAGCACCTGAAATAGTAAGGCCAGATGCGGGTGCTTGAGGACCTAATGTTGCAGGACCAAATGTAGGTGCCATAGCAGTGAATGCAATACCTGAAGTTAGGGGTTGCTCGTATAAAGAATTCATGAGCTGTCAACCAACAAATTTCAAGGGTACTAAAGGATGGGATTAACCCGCTGGTTTGAAAGATCGGAGAAGGAAACTGTGCTGAAAATCTCAAAGTTAAGTATGCCACCAGCACACTCATGGATGAGGCATTATCATGGTGAAACTCCTTAGCTCAACCCATCGGCATTGAGAATGCCTACAAAATTTCTTGGGCTGAACTAAAAAAGATGATGGTTAAATAGTACTGTCCTCACAATGAGGTACAAAAATTGGAAATCAAATTTTGGAATCATGTTGTTAAAGGTGTGGACATAACAACTTACAATCGATGATTCCAAGAATTGGCGATACTATGTCCAACCATGGTTCCAACGACAGAGAAGTTATCGAAAAGGTATGATTAGGGATATAATCCTCATTGACGAAGATCTTACATCACTCTATGGCAGTGTTCGCGTCTTGACAAGAGAGATGAGTACTCGTGAATCTGAGACTGCTTATGCCTAGGTGAGGCAATTAGAGCTCGCCAACACGTCGATTTGTTTATTTTGGATATGAGTTATATAGAGCAGGGCTTGACCCGAGTCGAGGAGGTAGTCTTGGATCCACTGACTGGTTCAGAGGATATCAAGAGGAGATTAGCACGGGTACAACGAGCTCAAGATCAAGATGGTGAACAGATTCGAGAGATAAGACACCGCTTGACCTCGGCAGAGATTAGGTTGGAGATTGCTAGTGTTGACCGGTATAGGCTTGGAGTGTGATCTGTATAGCGTGCGAGCTCAATTGGTCGCCATGCAGCAAGAGATGTACTGGAGGGGATTCGGAGAAAATCGCCCTACCGAGAGGATAGATGTGTTGGCTACTTATTAGTCTCAGTTAGTAAATTTTGAAGAAACTTGTAATAGGTTTTGATTTTGTAATTTATGTAATAAGTGACGAATCTATGATATATAAATGTAATTTTTGTTATATAATGATATTAAATTTATGTTGTCTTGTGTTTTGATTATAATCTTCAATATTATTATTCTATCATTACCCGTCATGATCGTGCTTATTATACGACTTCCTACTTATCGACATCTTTTATGTGATTGATAGAATCATGCCGTCTAAGAAAAGAAGTCAAGCTGCAATGGAAAGGATTATTGCGAGCAGTTGCAGGCATTAATATGAGAGAACTAGGGCTAATCAAACTGGCGGGCCAAATGTTTGAGGACCAACAGGAGGGCCTAATGTTGAAGAGCCGGTTAGAGCACCTGAAATAGTAAGGCCAGCTGCGGGTACTGGAGGACCTAATGTTGCGGGACCAAATGTAGGTTCCATAGCAGTGAATGCAATACCTGAAGCTAGGGGTTGCTCGTATAAAGAACTCATGAGCAGTCAACCCACAAATTTCAAGGGTACTGAAGGAGCCGTAGGATGAACCCGCTGGTTTGAAAGATCGGAGATGACAACTGTGCTGAAAATCGCAAAGTTAAGTATGCCACCAGCACACTCATGGATGAGGCATTATCATGGTGAAACTCCGTAGCTCAACCCATAGGCATTGAGAATGCCTATAAAATTTCTTGGGTTGAATAAAAAAGATGATGGTTGTACAAAAATTGGAAATCGAATTTTGGAATCATGTTGTTAAAGGTGTGGACATAACAACTTACAACCACTGATTCCAAGAATTGGCGATACTATGTCCAACCATGGTTCCAACGACAGAGAAGTTATTGGAAAGGTATGTTTGGGGATATAATCCTCATTGACGAAGAGGAAGAAGAACCACTTCCTGTGGATGTCATACCTATTGCATACCCACCTCCATTATCACCGATATCACCACCTCCAGTTTCAGAATCCTCATTTGATTATGATACTCCTGTTACTACTACTATTGTGGGTAGACCTTTCATTATTGGAGGCCCTTCATCTACTTATGAAGTTTGAGGACCTTCTTCTGTTGCTCGTGCCCCACCATACTCTGCCAAATACGAGTTGGGTTGCCGGAGACAAGATCTTACATCACTTTAGGGCAGTGTTCGCATCTTGACAGGAGAGATGGGTACTCGTGAATCCGAATCTGAGGCCATTAGAGCTCGCCAACGTGTCGATTTGTTTATTTTGGATATGAGTTATATAGAGCAGGGCTTAACAAGAGTCGAGGAGGTAGTCTTGGATCCACTGGTTTGAAGGATATCAAGAGGAGATTAGCACGGGTGGAGCGAGCTCAAGATCAAAATGGTGAACAGATTCAAGAGCTAAGACACTGCTTGACCTCGGCAGAGATTAGGTTTGAGATTTCTAATGTTGACCGGTATAGACTGGAGTGTGATCTATATAGCGTGCGAGCTCAAATGTTCGTCATGCAGCAAGAGATGTACTGGAGGGGATTCGGGGAAAATCGCCCTACTGAGAGCATATTTTGTTGGCTACTTATGGAGATACTGATCAATTGGAGTCACAGAGACCCTCCGATTCATAATAGATTAGTATCATATTAGTAGTTTACTTATGTAATTACTAAACTTAAAGTCTCAGTTAGTAAATTTTAAAGAAACTTGTAATAGGTTACCATTTGTAATCGATGTAATAAGTGTGACTCTATTATATATAAATGTAATTTTGTTATATAATGATATTAAATTTATGATGTCCGTGTTAAGGAGCCGCGGATTAACCCGCGGTTTGAAAGATCGGAGTATGTGCTTTTATCGCTGAATCGTCTTGAAAATCGCAGTTAAGTATGCCACCAGCACATTGATGGATGAGGCATTATCATGGTGAAACTCCGTAGCTCAACCCATCGGCATTGAGAATGCCTACAAAATTTCTTGGGTTGTACTGAAAAAGATGATGGATAAACAATACTATCCTCACAATGAGGTACATAAATAGGAAATCAAATTTTGGAATCATGTTGTTAAAGGTGTGGACATAACAACTTACAACCGCCGATTCCAAGAGTTGGCGATACTATGTCCAACCATGGTTCCAACGACAGATAAGTTATTGGAAAGGTATGTTTGGGGATATAATCATTATTGACGAAGATCTTACATCACTCTAGGGCAGTGTTCGCGTCTTGACAAGAGAGATGAGTACTCGTGAATCTTGAGGATCGCTTATGCTAGCGAGGCAATTAGAGCTCGCCAACATGTTGATTTGTTTATTTTGGATATGAGTTATATAGAGCAGGGCTTGACCCGAGTCGAGGAGGTAGTCTTGGATCCACTGACTGGTTCAGAGGATATCAAGAGGAGATTAGCACGGGTACAACGAGCTCAAGATCAAGATGGTGAACAGATTCGAGAGATAAGTCTGAGTTAGTAAACTTTGAAGAAACTTGTAATAGGTTTCGAATTTGTAATCAATGTAATAAGTGACGAATCTATGATATATAAATGTATTTTTTGTTATATAATGATAGTAAATATATTTTGTCTTGTGTTGTGATTGTAAACTTCAATATTATTATTCTATCATTACCCGTCATGATCGTGCTTACTATACGACTTCCAACTTATACGATATCTTTTATGTGATTGATAGAATCATGCCGCCTAAGAAAAGAAGTAAGCTGCAATGGAAAGGGTTATTGCAGAACGAGTTGCCGCAAGCATTGCGGAATATGAGAGAACTAGGGCTAATCAAACTGGCGGGCCAAATGTTGGAGGACCAACAGGAGGGCCTAATGTTGATAAGCTTGTTAGAGCACCTGAAATAGTAAGGCCAGCTGCGGGTACTTGAGGACCTAATGTTGCGGGACCAAATGTAGGTGCCATAGCAGTGAATGCAATACCTGAAGTTAGGGGTTGCTCGTATAAAGAATTCATGAGCTGTCAACCCACAAATTTCATGGGTACTGAAGGAGCCGTGGGATTAACCCGCTGGTTTGAAAGATCTGAGAAGGAAACCGCTGCCGAAAATCTTTAAGTTAAGTATGCCACCAAAGACACTCATGGATGAGGCATTATCATGGTGAAACTCCTTAGTTTTAACCCATCGGCATTGAGAATGCCTACAAAATTTCTTAACAACTAAAAAGATGATGGTTAAATAGTACTGTCCTCACAATGAGGTAAAAAAATTGGAAAATCAAATTTTGGAATCATGTTGTTAAAGGTGTGGACATAACAACTTACAATCGATGATTCCAAGAATTGGCGATACTATGTCCAACCATGGTTCCAACGACAGAGAAGTTATCGAAAAGGTATGTTTATGGATATAATCCTCGTTGACGAAGATCTTACATCACTCTAGGCAGTGTTCGCGTCTTGACAAGAGAGATGAGTACTCGTGAATCTGAGACTGCTTATGCCTAGGTGAGGCAATTAGAGCTCGCCAACACGCTGATTTGTTTATTTTGGATATGAGTTATATAGGGTGGCTTGACCCGAGTCGAGGAGGTAGTCTTAGATCCACCGACCGGTTCGAGGATATCAAGAGGAGATTAGCACGGTACAAAGAGCTCACGATCAAGATGGTGAATGATTCGAGAGATAAGACACCGCTTGACCTCGGCAGAGATTAGGTTGGAGATTGCCGGTCGACCGGTATAGGCTTGAGTGTGATCTCAGATAGCGTGCGAGCTCAATTGGTCGCCATGCAAAGCAAGAGATGTAATCGAGGGGATTCGGAGAAAATTGCCTCACCGAGAGGATAGATGTGTTGGCTACTTATTAGTCTCGCTTAGTAAATTTTGAAGAAACTTGTAATAGGTTTTGATTTTGTAATTTATGTAATAAGTGACGAATCTATGATATATAAATGTAATTTTTGTTATATAATGATATTAAATTTATGTTGTCTTGTGTTTTGATTATAATCTTCAATATTATTATTCTATCATTACCCGTCATGATCGTGCTTATTATACGACTTCCTACTTATACGACATCTTTTATGTGATTGATAGAATCATGCCGCCTAAGAAAAGAAGTCAAGCTGCAATGGAAAGGATTATTGCAGAACGAGTTGCCGCAGACATTGCGGAATATGAGAGAACTAGGGCTAATCAAACTGGCGGGCCAAATGTTTGAGGACCAACAGGAGGGCCTAATGTTGAAGAGTTTCAAGCACACCGAAATAGTAAGGCCACAAGGGTACTTGGAGGACCTAATGTTGCGGGACCAAATGTAGGTTCCATAGCAGTGAATGCAATACCTGAAGTTAGGGGTTGCTCGTATAAAGAACTCATGAGCAGTCAAGCCACAAATTTCAAGGGTACTGAAGGAGCCATAGGATGAACCCGCTGGTTTGAAAGATCGGAGATGACAACTGTGCTGAAAATCGCAAAGTTAAGTATGCCACCAGCACACTCATGGATGAGGCATTATCATGGTGAAACTCCGTAGCTCAACCCATAGGCATTGAGAATGCCTATAAAATTTCTTGGGTTGAATAAAAAAGATGATGGTTGTACAAAAATTGGAAATCGAATTTTGGAATCATGTTGTTAAAGGTGTGGACATAACAACTTACAACCACTGATTCCAAGAATTGGCGATACTATGTCCAACCATGGTTCCAACGACAGAGAAGTTATTGGAAAGGTATGTTTGGGGATATAATCCTCGTTGACGAAGAGGAAGAATAACCACTTCCTATGGATGTCATACCTATTGCATACCCACCTCCATTATCACCGATATCACCACCTCCAGTTTCAGAATCCTCATTTGATTCTGATACTCTTGTTACTACTACTATTGTGGGTAGACCTTTCATTATTAGAGGCCCTTCATCTACTTATGAAGTTTGAGGACCTTCTTATGTTGCTCGTGCCCCACCATACTCTGCCAAATACGAGTTAGGTTGCCGGAGACAAGATCTTACATCACTTTAGGGCAGTGTTCGCGTCTTGACAGGAGAGATGGGTACTCGTGAATCCGAGACTGCTTCTGCCTAGCTGAGGCTATTAGAGCTCGCCAATGGCTCGATTTGTTTATTTTGGATATGAGTTATATAGACTAGGGCTTAACCTGAGTCGAGGAGGTAGTCTTGGATCTACTGGTTTGAAGGATATCAAGAGGAGATTAGCACGGGTGGAGCGAGCTCAAGATCAAAATGGTGAACAGATTCAAGAGCTAAGACACTGCTTGACCTCGGCAGAGATTAGGTTTGAGATTTCTAGTGTTGACCGGTATAGACTGGAGTGTGATCTATATAGCGTGCGAGCTCAAATGTTCGCATGCAGCAAGAGATGTACTGGAGGGGATTCGGGGAAATCGCCCTACTGAGAGCATATTTTATTGGCTACTTATGGAGATACTGATCAATTGGAGTCACAGAGACCCTCTGATTCATAATAGATTAGTATCATATTAGTAGTTTACTTATGTAATTACTAAACTTAAAGTCTCAGTTAGTAAATTTTAAAGAAACTTGTAATAGGTTACCATTTTGTAATCGATGTAATAAGTGACGACTCTATTATATATAAATGTAATTTTTGTTATATAATGATATTAAATTTATGTTGTCCTGTGTTGTGATCTAGGTAGCACGGACACGCCTAAAAACTCGAAGTGGCAGTGTCGGACACGGACATCGGCTGACATCGTCCGACATCCAGACGCGCCGTGTCCCACGCGCGATTCGAGCCGGACACGCTGGACACGCAAGATACGGCTTGACACGTAAAGATGATATACCGAACAAATTAATGAGAATAACAACAATAGATTCAAGAACAGATCAAAACCTTTAACCAACAATCAAACAATAAGACTTCTTGACGCCACTATCAAAACCGCCATTTGGATCATCTGGAGAAATCGCCTCAACCTTGCCTGCTTTGAAAACAAGTTCTCCAAGGCTGAAAAGTTGTTCGATGATGTCAAGACTCTTTCAATTAATTGGATTAATGCTAGGTCTAAATCTTATATCATTAATCGGGCGGAGTGGTTTTGTATCTGGTAAATGATGATGATTAAAGAATGAGAGAAGGATGATTGAAAAAATATCTATCACCAACCCCAATTACAGCGTTTATTATATCCAAGACTTTTTGACTTAGAAGAATTGCAACATACACCCTTGAACTTGTTCTCTTCTTGCAAAACCATCTCAATCTTGAAATACTTTTAAAAAAACTATATTAGCCCCTTTACTTATGTTTTTATACATATAATATATAAAATAAATATTTAATTCCTGTGTCCACGCTGTGTCCGTGTCCTATATTTTTAGATTTTGTCGTATCACCGTGTCCGTGTCCGAGTCCGTGCAACCTAGGTTGGGATTGTAATCTTCAATATTATTATTCTATCATTAACCATCATGATCGTGCTAATTATACGACTTCCTACTTATACGATATCTTTTATGTGATTGATAGAATCATGTCGCCTAACAAAAGAAGTCAAGTTGCAATGGAAAGGATTATTGCAGAACAAGTTGCCATATGCATTGCGTAATATGGGAGAACTAGGGCTAATCAAAATGGCGGGCCAAATGTTGGAGGACCAATAGGAGGGCCTAATGTTGAAAAGCCGGTTAGAGCACCTGAAATAGTAAGGCCAACTGCGGGTACAGGAGGACCAATGTTGCGGGACCAACTGTAGGTGCCGTAGCAGTGAATGCAGTACATGAAGTCAGGGGTTGCTCGTATAAAGAATTCATGAGCTGTCAACCCACAAATTTCAAGGGTACTGAAGGAGCCGTTGGATTAACCCGCTGGTTTGAAAGATCGGAGTATGTGTTTCTGATCAGCAACTGTGCTGAAAATCGCAAAGTTAAGTATGCCACCGACCATCGATGATGAGATAGATGAGCATGGTTATCATGGTGACCATTTTTCCCGAGCATAAATTAGTGGTACTCAGTAGCTCAACCCGGAAATCGGGAATTTCATTGAGAATGCATCTTAGTGGACATTTTTTTCAACTTATTTCTCCTGGCATCAGTATTTCAAGAATCGAACCGCTTTGACGGCCCGGATTCGAAATGCTCATCCCTAATGAGGCATTATCATGGTGAAACCCATAGTTTCAACTATCGGCATCCTACAAAATTTCTTGAGGTACGATGATGGTTAAACAGTACTATCCTCACAATGAGGTACAGAAATAGGAAATCGAATTTTGGAATCGTGTTGTTGAAGGTGTGGACATAACTTACAACCGCCAATTCCAAGAATTGGCGATACTATGTCAACCATGGTTCCAAAGACAGATAAGTTATTGGAAAGGTATGTTTGGGGATATAATCCTCATTGACAAAGACGAAGAAGAACCACTTCATATGGATGTCATACCTGTTGCATACCTACCTCCATTATCACCGCCTCCACTTAAAGAATCCTCATATGATTCTAATACTCCTGTCACTACGCTCTGGGTAGACCTTTCATTATTGGAGGCCCATCATCTACTTATGAAAAAGATGATGGTTAAACAGTATTGTCCTCACAATGAGGTACATAAATTAGAAATCAAATTTTGGAATCATGTTGTTAAAGGTGTGGACATAACAACTCCAACCGCCGATTACAAGAATTGGCGATACTATGTCCAACCATGATTCCAACGCCATAGAAGTTATTGAAAAGGTATGTTTGGGGATATAATCCTCATTGACGAAGAGGGAGAAGAACCACTTCCTATGGATGTCATACATGTTGGATACCCACCTCCATTATCACCTAATTCTGATACTACTACTACTACTACTACTACCACTACCACTACCACCACTACCACTACCACCACCACCACTACCACCACCACTACTACTACCATCGTTGTCGCCACCAACCACCACCACCATCGGTGTCACTGCCGCTTCTTCACTGTCAGAGATGCCCATTTCTATGTAGCCACAAGGCCCATGAGGAGAGACAAGCTGGTTGGGGAGAGGCCTCAAAAGCTACGAATAAAGCATAGGGCCTAGGAAATGGTGCTATACCTACCATCATTGGGATGGATCAAGTCGAGGGTAGTTGCCAGCATCTCCTTCACTGTAGAGAGAGCCTGTTGCTGCTACTGCCGCCGTCGCCGCCACCACCACCACCACTACTACTGTGGTTAGACCTTTCAAAATTTACGAATCTATTATATATAAATGTAATTTTTGTTATATAATGATATTAAATTTATGTTGTCTTGTGTTGTGATTGTAATCTTCAATATTATTATTCTATCATTACCCATCATAATCGTGCTTATTATACGACTTCCTACTTATACGATATCTTTTATGTGATTGATAGAATCATGCCGCCTAAGAAAATAAGTCAAGCTGCAATGGAAAGGATTATTGCAGAACGAGTTGCCGCAGACATTGCAGAATATGAGAGAACTAGGGTTAATCAAACTGGCAGGCCAAATGTTGGAGGACCAACAGAGGGCTTAATGTTGAAGAGCCGGTTATAGCACCTGAAATAGTAAGGCCAGCTGCGGGTACCGGAGGACCTAACTGTAGGTGTCATGGTAGTACCTGAAGTCAGTGTTGCTTGTATAAAGAATTGATGAGCTTTCAACCCACAAATTTTAAGGGTATTGAAGGAGCCGTGGGATTAATCCGCGGTCGTGTTTTTATCGAGTTATAAGTTATGTATACCAACACACTGATGGATGAGGCATTATTATGGTGGAACTCCGTAGCTCAACCCATCGACATTGAAAATGCCTACAAAATTTCTTGGGTCGAACTGAAGAAGATGATAGTTAAACAGTAATGTCCTCACAATGAGTTACAGGAAATAAAATTTTGGAATCATGTGGTTAAAGGTGTGGACATAACAACTTACAACCGCCGATTCCAAGAATTGGCGATACTATGTCCAACCATGGTTCCAACGACAGAGAAGTTATTGGAAAGGTATGTTTGGGGATATAATCCTCATTAACGACAGGAGTATCAGAACCACTTCCTATGGATGTCAAACATGTTGCATACCCACCTCCATTATCACCGATATCACCACCTCCAGTTGAAGCCTCATCTGATTGTGATACTCCTTTTACTACTATTGTTGTGGTTAGACATTTCATTATTGGAGGCCCTTCATCTACTTATGAAGTTGAAGGACCTTCTTCTGTTGCTCGCACCCCACCATACCCTACCTGATACGAGTTGGGTTACCTGAGACAGGATCTTACATCACTATAGGGCAGTGTTCGAGTCTTAACAGGAGAGATGGGTACTCGTGAATCCGAGACTTCTTTTGCCAAATCTGAGGCCATCAGAGCTCGCCAACGCGTCGATTTGTTTATTTTGGATATGAGTTATATAGAGCAGGGCTTGACCCGATTCGAGGAGGTAGTCTTGGATCCACTGACTGGTTCAAAGGATATCAAGAGGAGACTAGCACGGGTAGAGTGAGCTCAAGATCAAAATGGTGAACAGATTCGAGAGCTAAGACATCGCTTGACCCCGGCAAGAGATTAGGTTGAAGATTGCTAGTGTTGACCGGTATAGGCTGGAGTCTGATCTGTATAGCGTGCAATAATGACAACAATAACAAGAGAATGTGGAAGGATAATCAAAGGGGTGACAACAACAACCCCAATAACAAAAATGTAATATCAACCACCATAACCAACAGAAACGTAGGCAGGAGAATGCCAGAGGTTATATTACTGTTGCTGCTGCCCTAGTTGGAGGAAGGGTTTATGTAGAAAACTCACCCGTATGCAACCGATGCAAACTACATCATAAAGGTACTTGCACTATAAAATGTAAGAACTGTCAAAGGGTGAGTCATCAAACAAAAGACTGTAGAGGAAAAGGGCCCGCTAAACGCTCAACCAATAGTAACTTGTTTTGGATATGGAAAACGAGGACATTTCAAGAACCAATGTCCCCAGAACAATGGCCAACAACTGGGTGGAGCTCGTGGGAGAGCTTATGTCTTGGGTGATAAGGATGCGCAGTAGGATCCGAATGTGGTTACAAGTACGTTCTTACTCAATAACCATTTATGCAAAATCTTATTTGATTCGGTGCTGACAAAAGTTTTGTATCTACTGCATTTGCATCTGTACTTGATATTGTACCGACTACATTAGACACGACTTTTACCATCGAGTTAGTTAATGGTAATCTAGTAAACACCAATACCATAATTCAAAACTATACTCTAAACTTTTTAAATCATCATTCAAAATCGACCTTATGCCCTTTGAACTCGGAAGTTTTGATGTTATAATTGGCATGGAATGGTTATCTCAGCACAATGCGAAAATTATCTGTGGCGAGAAGGTTGTTCATATTCCTATCGACGATGAAACTTTGGTTATCTGAGGAGAGCGAAGTGGAACTCGCCTAAACATCATCTCTTGTATTAAAACTCTAAAGTACATCGAGAGAGGATGTCACGCTTTCTTAGCACACATAACGGAGAAAAAGTCAGAGGAGAAACGACTTGAGGATGTACCTATTGTTCGAGATTTTCCCGAAGACTTACCCGGACTTCCACCAACTCGACAAGTGGAATTCCAAATCGAATGATAATTTATTTTCAAAAAGTCTCATTTAGAGTCATTTTTTGTAATTTGTACTTTGTGCTGATAAGTGATACCCTCGATTAGCTTCCGCTGCTATTCAAAATGGGGGTGTTACTCAAACCTACAATATTCGGATAAGTGCACAGACTAGAACTATAGCATGAAAAGGAATATATTCGATTATGGGATATCTTTGCTACTTATCCAATCTCAAGATTTCATTATTTTCCTATAAAAGGGAGGTCTGTAAGTTTAATGAGACACAACAAAAAATATTGTAGCTTACCTTTCTATAACAAATGCTTTATATAATTATGATATCATCTGACTTGATCTTCGGAGCTTAAACCTAGGGTAAAACCCAAGATAAGTTCTAACGTAGTTTTTCTTTCTTGAGTGATACCGATAGCCAGGTTCGCTTGTTCGACATCACGGACTTTGCTCACGGACGTGCTAATTTTGGTATCATCATAGCAGGTTCGTGAGCGGAGTCCGTGATGTCGAAAAAGCGAACATATCACTCAAGAAAGAAAAGCCACGTTAGAACTTATCCCGGGGTTTTACCTCGGGATTTAGCTCTGACGATCAAGTCAGATGATGATATCATAATTATAGAAAGCATTTGTTATAGAAAGGTAAGCTATGATATTTTTGTCGTGTCTCGTTCAACTTACTGACCTCCCTTTTATAGGTGAGTAACGAATCAAATCTTGGGATCAGATAAGAACCAAAGATATCCCATGATCGAATATATTTCTTTTCATGCTAGATTCCCTAGCATGTGCACTTAATCGAATTAAAGAGGGCTTGGGGATGTGGTTAGTATTAACCTGATTTTGTTCCGGGTAGCAAGATCTCGAATAACATTCTTCTTACGAAAGAACTTATGCGTAATTATCATAGAAGGGGCCTCCTCATTGTACGTTCAAATTTGACATTCAGAAGGCATATGACATGGTAGATTGGCGGTTTCTAGTGGGTATTCTTATTGCTTTTTGTTTTCAGCAGAAGATGGTCTTCTGGATTATGACATGTGTCTCGAGTGTATCCTATTCGATATGCATTATTGGTGACCTCCATGGTTGGATCAAAAGTGTAGATTGGCAGGGACACCTCAACCCTGTATCCTATTCGATATGCATTATTGGTGACCTCCATGGTTGGTTTAAAGGTAAATGAGGTTTGAGGCAAGGTGATCCTATGTCCCCGTATCTTTTTACTTTAGTTATGAAAGTTTTAACTCTTATCTTGCAGCGTAGAGTTCGAGGAATGGGCGGATTTCAATACCATAACCTATGTGAAAAGCAAAAGATTGTAAAACTTTGCTTTGCTGATGATCTTTTTATGTTTACTCGTGGTAATAAAATTCCACCAAGTGTAGTTATTGATGCTTTAGATGAGTTTTAGTTGGTCTCGGTTCTTGTTCCAAGCTCCCGAAGAGTACAACTTATTTTTGTAACGTCCCGAATCAGTTCAAGCTTGCTATTTTGAGTACTTTACCATTTGAAGAAGGTACTCTTCCCGTGAAGTATTTAGGAATTCCTCTTATCTCTTCTCGTTTGCTCTATCGGTATTGCAAGATCCTTGTAGAAAGATTGCAAAGCCGTATTGCTTATTGGAAGAATAAGTTTTTGTCATTTGTGGGTCGGCTTCAGCTTGTTATGTCCATTTTATCTTCCATGCATATTAATTGGGCTTCTGTGTTTATCCTTTCCGTTCGTATTTTTCATGATCTTGAACAACTGATGAGGGGTTTTCTATGGTGTCAAGGTGATATGAAGAAGGGTAAGAGGAAAGATGCATGGGAATTGATTTTTAAACTAAAAATGGAAGGAGGCCTTGGAATTCGAAGGATTGATGACTTTAATGTAGCATTTATGACGATACATATTTGGAGTATTTTGACGCATAAGGAGTCCTTGTGGGTTAAATGGGTTCATTCTTACAAGCTTGATGGTTGAAGCTTTTGGGATGTGTCGTGCATGGGTGACATGAGTTGGGGTTAGAGAAAGCTTCTTCAAATTCGAAGTTTCGTTCGTTCTTATATCTGGTCTAACGTTCGTAATGGTAAGTTGACGTTGATATGGTTTGATAATTGGTGTCTTCATATACCTATTAAACGTTTGCTTACGGTTAGAGAGATAACTCATTCGGCTTTCTCCTTCAAAGATACGGTTGCTGATTTAATTAGTGATGTGGCCTGGAAATGGCCTAACGAGTGGTATGCTAGGCTCCCGGAGCTCTTGCAAGTCCAGGTTTCATTAATGCAAGATGATGTGCATGACGAGCTTCTTTGGCGCGACTCTAATGGTGTAGGGCAACCACCTTATGGTATCATTTCACACTTAGATGAATATAGAAGGTTTTTAGGGAGAGAGAGATGAGAGAGTGTAGAGAGAGAAAGTGGTAGAGAGAAGATTGGAAGCAAATATGGAACTAGGTGAAATTAGAAATGGTCTCACCCATTTCCAAATGAAAGCAAGTGGCGTACATATACATGAGATGGTCCTTTGTTGGGCCTTTAGTGGGCTTGGGCTTAGGCTTGGATTGGACCTAGTATTGGATCTTATACATGGACTGGCCTATCATTGCTAGATACATATTAGCTTAACCAAGATCCTACCCACTAACTATTCTAACATAAGCTATTACAAGATTACAAGGTTCCTAGATAATAAATAACCATCACTTTATAATGCTAACAAATGGCCAAATGAAGCCTTTTCAGTTAGTTGAGTATGGATACTATTCATTTGAGACGTGCGGTTATCCCTTGGTTCTTCGTTGTTTGGTTCCCTCATTGTATTCTTAGGCACGCGTTTCATCTATGGTTCGTGGTTAACTCTAAATTGAAGGCATAAGATCGGTTGAGGTAATGGGATGTTGGTCCGGAGACCGACTTAAACCTACTTCGATGTCCCTTTTGTGATAACCAGCCCGTTCGCATGCTCATTTGTTTTTTGAGTGTCCATTTTCGATGCAGGTAAGGTCCAAGGTTCATGCTATTGCGGGTATGGATACGGTTCAACCAATATTAGAGGTTGCTATGTCTTTTATTCTCCTCGATGCGAAGGGTTGTAGTGCTCGTAGTATTATTGCTCGTCTTTTGCTTGCTACTACATGTTATTATATATGGCACTAGATGAATTCAAAGATTTTCAAGAAGAAGTCTAAGACGTATGAGATTTTTGATGAAATTATTACCAATATTAGGTTAAAGCTTGTTACTTTCCGGTTCAAGAAGAAACATATTCTAGCTCGAAAGATTATTGACCGATGGAAGTTGCCGAGTTTGCTGATTATCTATGACTCGTTGGGAAACACGTAGCATTGTGGTGCTACTCTAGTTGTTACGTGTTATATGTTTGATTGTGTTGGTATAGCTAGAATTGTATATGTTATGTGGCATTTCACGAACATCTAGTTAAGTTCGTGTAGTTTATCAAGTGTTTTGGCTTAAGGTTAATGTGGTACTCAACTATATTCTATTACTTAGTTTTAGTGCATAATATATTTTACTGGGGTAACCTTTTTGCCCAAAAAAATAACCAACCATCATTATATTATCATGTAATAAGATGATTTTTTAGCGGCAATTTATTACACACTTATATCACCTATCTCACACAAAAAATCTCAAAAATGTCTCTGATCACACTTGAATTAGGGGTGTTCATCGGTTCGGTTATCGCGTTGTTTAATTTATTTGGTTCGGTTAGTTCGGTTAAAAGAATTTATGGTTCAAACAAAACCGAACCGAACTAGAATTCAACCGAAACAGACCGAAACCGATTTGAATTCAGTTATGTTCTCGAGTTGACTCGAATAACCCGAATTACACCATTTTAGATATATATATATATATATATATATATATATATATATATATATATATATATATATATATATATATATATATATATATATATATATAGTTTTATTTGCCAAAATATATAATTATATATATATATATATATATATATACCGATCAAGATTGTCCCTTCTTAGGCGATTTCGGGTGAAGTGAAAGATCTTTCACTTCACAGCTGGGAAGAAGATGTGGGAACGAGCGGAGCGAGAGCAAAACAAGTTCCAAGGGCGGGTTGTCTTCCCGTCCTATTTCAATCTTTTTCATGTAATGAAACCCGATGGCTACCGAATAACCTCCTTTACTTTATCAATAAAAATTTGACCTGTCACCAAATCTTGTTCGGCCCATCCAAGCTCGGTTTTGTGTGAATCTTCGTGGAAGAAGAAGAAGCGGTTCACCAATGAGACCAGCCAAGGCGAGATGATCCCAAAGCGAGAATGAAGCTAGAGCCATTATCACCAAGAACGCGAGAGGATTTCACACACTTCCCTACTCATATATATATATATAGTTTTATTTGCCAAAATATATATATATATATATATATATATATATATATATATATATATATATATATATATATATATATATATATATATATATATATAGTGTAGAGTTATTGTAAGAACCAAATAAATTGCGAGAACTCATGAGAACCACCTTTTACTCTTAATAATGCACAATGTACATATGTCAATGCAAAATGGCTTTTGGAAAATATACACAATTTAATTTGAATGAAAAATAAATGAGGGGTAATATGGAATTAAATTATCCCGAAAATAGGAAACTATACAAACCGCTCAAACCTACCAGTATTATTCATTCTTTTCACAAATAGGATCTTATCCCCTACACCTCTTCCTCATCTCAACCCTAGCCTCCTCACTTCTCCATTTTAGTTCAATCACCACCATTGAACCCTTCTAAAAACCGAGTTGAATTAATTTTTTAGTTATATCATCCAAGAAACTCGATCGGTTTCTCAGTTTTATGATCCAAGATTCGTATATGATCCAAGAAAATCGGTATACGGTTTTTCAGTTAGGTATGAATAATCTCTTTTTGATTTCGCTAGTAAAGGTATGCATAATTTTGTGTGTTCGCTTTTCACTTCAGCTTAATATTTCGCTTATTGAAAACAATTTTTAATTGGGTTTGTAGTTCATCAATATGATCCAATGAAAATTTTGTTTAATCAAAAGCTATGCATAATCGAAATCACCCACAAGTTGTGAGTTTTCTTTTTTTTTTTTCTTAGATCTATATGTTTGGTCTGACTTTATTTAATCCGCTTTTTGTTGATAGTTTTGTTTAGATCTATATGTTATGTTTTTTTCTTAGATCTATATGTTTTGTTTAGATCTATATGTTTTGTTTTTTTCTTAGATCTATATGTTTTGTTTAATCCGCTTTTTCTTTTTTTTTCTTAGATCTATATGTTTTGTTTAATCCACTTTTTCTTGATAGTTTGGTCTGACTTTATTGCTTTTCTCATAGAAGATCAGGGATGAGTAAGATAAAAGCTTTTGATCCCTACTAAGACAAATATACACATAGATAGACCATCATCCATTGTCGATTGCATTAATAAAATATTGAATCTTTATAACGCATATATGCGCATGTTGTGTCTTTATAGCTATACTAGAGGAAAGATATATATTTTAATCTTGATGCTATGAGCCTATGATCCTATTTATCTTTCGAGCACCATGCATGCTTGTTCGATGGACACTTGATGAATGATTTTTTTTTTTTAAATTGATATATCTAAGTTGTGTAAGTTGTATACATACGCTTTCGGTTCTCGAGATCCGTTTCTGAAATTTTCTTTTACTCTTTTTGTTTATTGTTGTCGATCCGAGTAGTGGAGGGATCTTGCACTTTAAACCGGATCTTATCGCTTCAGCAGCACATGTGTTTTGAGTGTGCATATGCTTATTACATGTGAATTTGAAACCTTCTATGCATATGTGTTTTACACTTTCATGAACTTGTTTCTTTTGTTTAATTTCGTATGTTATGGAAAGGATTGTGTACAAGGATTAAAACACATGTGTACATATGCCTACAAAGAGATCGAAAATCGAGAGTGGCCAATGAGGAAAATGAGGAAAACACATGTGTACAAAGAGATCGAGAGTAATAACGAGGAAAAACACATGTGTAGAAAGTGGCAATGAGCAAAACACATGTGTACAATGAGAAAAAACAAAGAGATCGAAGCGCTAAATGAGGAAAAACACATGTAGATTGCATAAAATTGCATAAATGTATTAATAAAGTTTTGTTGTTTGTATACATACTTATGTAATATTTTATAGATATATGGCTAATGAGGAAAAACACACGGTAGATTTGCATAAAATTGCATATATTAATAAAGTTGTTGTTTGTATAAATTGCATAAATGTATTAATAAAGTTTTGTTGTTTGTATACATACTTATGTAATATTTTTATAGATACATGTGCAAATACAAAACACCTATGCAATATATATATATTTATAAAAATTTAATTATATATTTTTGGCAAATAAAATTATTTCAAGCATAGATTTTTTTTTTTTTTTTTTTTTTTTTTTATTATTATTTTTTATGATAAAAATTTGTGGTCTTTTTGTATATATAAATAGAGTTAGGATCAAATGAGAAGAAAAATAAGAAGGGTGAGAAGAAAACACAACCACATAATTCGCATCTACAAATATATTTCGCATCTACAAACATATTTAGCATATCCAAAATAAATGTATCTCCCTTAAAATTCTCCTCCTTATTTGAAGTGTGTGACTAAATCTTTCTCATTTTTCTCATTTTAGTTTTTCTTTTCACCGAATCTCTTCCCGATAAAAAGCATATATATTTATGTCAGTTCGGTTTTTGGTTGAGATAGCCAAAATCATATCCAAACCGAAAGCCGAATTTTTAGTTCGTTTATGTTTGGTTTTCACAAATTCGGTTCAGTTATAAGTTCGAATCAATTTTTTTTTGCTCGGTTCAGTTTCAATTTCCGGTTTATTCGGTCATTACCCATACAATACACACCCCTAACTTGAATCAACGATCTCTTGATTAGTGGGCCATTGACATACAATATACCAAAAGCCTTTGTACATGATAGGACATTAAGATGAAATATAATAACTAGTGTGAACGAGGGGACAAAAACGGCTGACGTAAGAAGTAAAAGAAATGTATTAAAATTAAGGGTAAAAGCCATAAAATAACAACCTACTTTCTCTAATTTGCCGAGTTGAAACACTTATTTTTTTATCAATATATATCAACGTCTAATTCAATTTTGTTTTCACGACTAATCAAATTTATAAAAAATTTGATTAGCATTGAGCTTTTATACTAACGGTGTTAGTAAATAACATAAAATTTGGTTTTCTTTACGTCATCGATCTGCTTTTACACGCTGCCCATTATTACATGTCATTCCGCTTTACATGCTTTCGTCCGTTTTTGCATGCTTTCGTCTGTTTTTTCATGTTTACGTCTGTTTTTGCACGTTTTCGTCTGGTTTTACAAGTTTCGTCCATTTTTATACATTTTCATCTGTTTTTACACGTCTTCGTCCGTTTTTGCATGTCTTCGTCAGTTTTTGCACGTTTCCGTCAGTTTTTGCATGCTTTAGTCCGTTTTTTCATGTTTTTGCACGTTTTCGTCTGTTCTTACAAGTTTTCATCCGTTTTTAAACGTTTTCATCCATTTTTACATGTCTACGTATTAAAATTAAATGAGGTCTCTACACTCACATAATATTCTCATAAAATTTCCACCATCAACTCCTTCTATTGTAACTAATCATTTTGTTACGTGTGAATTTTTTTTTTGTAAAATTTTTGATTTGAGATTAGATTGTGCCATTGTTTTATTCTCACTCGTGATTCACTAGAGAATGAGAAAAGAAAATAAAAAAGTTCATCTTAAAGTAACTGTAAAAATAAATAAAAAAGTTGACTCACCAGTAGATGATGTGTCCATTAAGATCGAACACATACACTGCTTGACCCATCGACTGCAATATATTCATATATTGAAATTCCGTCAGCTTCATGGCTGAATGTCTTCTCAGGCGAGTTCTTTCTGGTGATACTGAATTTGACGTCGTTTTCCCGCCATGTTCATCAGATGTCAGAAACTTTGACATCTGTTGCTAGCTTAATCAATCTCTCAGAAAAGTAAAACAGTACAGTTACCAAACGCCTGAATATTATAAAAAATAGAAACGTTACAAAAGGTAAAGACAAAAAGACGCTAGAATCTACAATAAAGAAGTATATTGGAAGAAAGAAGAGAAAGAAGTAGAAATTCATGGTCACCGTCTAGCTGTTGGTGGTGTCGGAAATCGTTTGCCAGAGCGACAAATCGGTGGAGCAGCATTGTTAGTGTGGCATATTGCCTTTTGATGTACTTGTGTGTGTTGTGTCTTCGATAGTTTGAGGTGATATGGATTATAAATGCATGTGCTCTTCCTCTACGTGTATTACATATCATGATTTGAGTACCCCACTGTTTGGTTTTGTTAGGTGTTTTTTTATTCTTTTATTCAATCTTTTTAAACATATGAACTTCACAAATTTATTTAAGTTTTTTCACTTTTCACCCCAATGTCATGACTCTTTGGTATTTATTAAAAGGGTTTTTAACGTGTCTTGGGCGCGTATTAAATATATAGTGACGACGGGATCATGGAAAAGGACGTCCGGACTCACATATTTTATTTAAAAGTGTATTTTTGTGGGTCCGGACGTCTTTTCGTGGGTCATGCGTCCTCTCAGATTTTAACACGTCTTGGGGACACGTTAAAAATCCTTATTAAAACTAGCGAGTGCCGATGTTCACGGTGACGGATCTGCCGAAATAAAAATTCGATTAATAATGTATTTTAGTTTATTATGTTATTTTAACAATAAATTCTGAGATATCAAGAATTTCGTATAGCGTGCCGTTCGACTCGAACCCATTGCCGATGTCTGCTGGGCTCGAGCCCGTTTGGTCGGCGCTTGGTTCGAGCTCAAGCACATTTGGCCCGTTCGCATTCGTCAATATTTGTATAATGTCTTTATTATTTGTAGTAGTGAAATTTAATCACAGATTGTGTTTAATTTGGTTGTACAATATGCTTGATAATTTGTATTTCTTATTTAAGATGTGTTTTAATAAGCGTATTAATTGTATTTATTAGACCGCTTAAATAATTGATTCATTAAATAAGCGTTAATGTGGTGTTTTGTTGTATCTTATGTTTCTTGTCTTATATGTCTAAAAATTATATACATTAAAGTGTTTATGCTGTATGTTTCTTTTCTTGTAAGTAAGAGTCATTATAGTCATTAATAACATTAACCACTTTAATAAAGCATTAATGTTGTAAATGCGTTATCTTATTTTGTTGTAATCGAAAATTGTTGCAGCTATTGTACATTGTGCTTAAATGGTTGTAATTTTTAGTGAAGGGGTGTTTTTAATAGCATTAATGTTGTTTGATAGAATTTTGGTATTAAAATGACACACGCTTTATTTTTTTCTACAATATGCTTATTTTGTTGTAATTTTGAAAATTGGGTGCATAAAAGTGTTGTAAACATGCTTAATTTCTTGTACGTCTTAAAATTAAAAGTGAGGTGCCTTCGTGCATTATAAGTAGTATACATAGTTACTTTTATACAAACATACTCCACACAACACTCATAAATCAAATAATAAATAATAAAACACATGAGAGGCCTACAAATGACACACACGAACCAGGTGGTGAAAGGCTCACCGTTCGTCCCCATTTTTTCTTGGTCACACGCGCCACCCAACTCACCCCAACGGGGGTCAAGCGTGACTAGTGACAAAAACACCCTCACGCAACACTGTAATTGGGTGCAGAGTAAGGTGGGCGTGTAACAAATTTCATTCAAGGTAGAACAGTTTTTTTTTTTGTTTTTTTTTTTTTTTTTAATATAAAACTGATAAACTCAATTTGGTAACAAATTTTTTGTGTTGTATGTAACTGACGTGCGGTTATCAATTTAACACGCGGTTACTATTGACGGTTCAACCCAATTCTCGAAATCATCTCGCTTGTCTATTTTCAACAAAAGTTCATCATTCTAGTAACATACTCGTCTTCTTATGTCAGTTGAACTATAATATCTGTATTCTTCCTACTCAAGTTGCACATCCAATTAAATGGGATAATGTATAATATGCTAATATGACAAAACCATAAGTTTAGCGAGGAAATAATTGCATGCATGTTTGATTTATGCTAATATGACAATCATTCTTTGTTGGAATGATTGGCTTAGACGAGTAAGGATTAAATTAGAAGTAAATGGTGAGAAGAAATCACAGTCGCATATTTCAGATGTACTTAAAGAAATAGATGCATCTCCTCCTAAATTTCTTCTTCTTATTTGAAATGTGTGGCTCAAATTTTTTTTCATTATTCTTATTTCAATTCTCTTCTCACTAGTTCTCTTCCCTGGCTTAGACATTCTTTGTAATTTGCTCTAGCTCCTTGCTAATTGCTCTCATCTAATATAATTTACGGTCAAAAAAAGTCCATGATCCAATCTGGAAACTATGTAGTTCTATGGTATTGATTTCTATGCTTAGAATATATTTTTATGCGATTTTGATTGTCACTATTGAAAACTAAAAACAAATAATCTTTAAATAAGATAAGCGCAAGTAGGTTGTAAACTATACTACGTAATAAATAAAAGGTTTGACGTGCTACTTATTTGTACGAAATAATTATCATACTAGTTTACTGTTATTAAGTCGTTAAAATATCACAAATAAGTTAATTACTAAATGAGGCGTCAATTCAAGTAATAACTGACTCTTAGAGCATTTGCTATCATAAACCCCTAACGTGCGAGCGTTATTACTCGTTAGCCATACCACAACCCACGATGTGAGAAAAAAAAAAAAAAAAACTTTACACCCCTTAACGGCTAGTAGCCTTTGGGGTTTAAAAACAATTCATTTAACCCCCCAACCCCGGTTTCAAACCTTAAAAAAAAAAAACATTTTTCTGGCCACTATAAATACCCAACTAAAACACGAATTTCTCACACTTTCATAATTCAAATTCAAGTTTATATACTTCCTCTCACACTTCCATAATTCAAATTTAAGTTCATTCACAATGGATCCGAATCAAATTGATGAATTACCTCAAAGAATGGTCGACGTTGATGATGAATCGACTTAATTTATGCGGTACCGTGCAGTATCGACCTTAGTCAGTTGGAACAAGAAGCATCTCAACCTCGCGTAACTCGTGCCCATATATATATCGTGAAGTGAGATTGCGGAAGAGCGTCTGCGAACGACTATTTCGTTCAAGGTTGTAAGTATTCAAACCGAATTTTCGTAGAAGATTTCGTGTCTTGCGGAAACTATTCACGCAAATAGTCGAAGGTATTGAGTATTATACTTAGAAAATATTCGGATCATTTTAATTTCTTTAGGCAATCACCCGATGCTACGGGTCGAATGAGTTTAGGTGTTCTAATGAAGTGTACGTCTGCCATACGCCAATTGGCGTACGGCACCACATCCGATGCATTTGATGAATACTTGCAAATGGGTGAGAGTGCTTCGCGTGATTGTCTTGATAATTTTAACAAATGCATTATTGATTTGTTTATGCCAGAGTATTTAAGAAAACCAACTTGGGCCGACATTCAAAATATTTATCAATGACATGAAGAGTGTCATGGTTTTCTGGGAATGCTTGGTAGCATTGACTGTATGCACTGGGAATGGAAAAATTGTCCGGTGGCTTGGCAAAGGCAATTGGCGGGGGTGATAAAAAAATACCCAACAATTATGCTTGAAGCTGTTGCTTCTCAAGATTTATAGATTTGGCATGCATTTTTTGGGATGGCGGAGACGAATAACGATATTAATGTTTTAGACCACTCTCCGTTATTCGACGACATTCTTTCTGAAGATGCCCCAAGAGCCCCTTATATAGTCAATGGAACTAGGTATGAACAGGGGTATTACTTGGCTAACGGAATTTACCCACAGTGGGCAACTTTAGTCAAATCATTCTCGTCAACAACTGACGAAAAACATACTTACTTTTAAAAGGAAACAAGAAAGTGCCCGAAAAGATATTGAACGTGCTTTTGGTGTGCTTCAAGGACGTTGGGGTAAAATACAACAACCGGCACGTCAAATGGAAATTGTCAGTTTACGTAGAATCATGTATTCTTGCATTATTTTGCATAACATGATTATAAAAAATCAAAAATTTGCATTACGTGACTATAACGACGTGTGGGTGGATTCGTCAGCACGTTTGAGGCAACGAAGATGGGTCGAAAGATGTGATACTCACCGTCGTAAGGAAAAAGAAATACACGACCTAAAAACGCATACCCAACTCCAAATGGACCTTATGGAGCATGTTTGGCAGAACAATCTTGAACGACAACAACAACAACAGAGCGACGATGATGAATAAGTCTTTGCTATGTTTCGTTTTTTTGTTGTTGTAATTTTTTTTAGTTATTTTATATTTTGTATTGTAATATGTTTTCAAATTAATGATATGTGTTTTAATAAATGAAGTGTTTGTCTTAGTTTAGGGGTTGAATTTGAAAATATGTGAGTTAAGGTTTAACCTTGAGATGTTATGATAGTGGGTGTTTTTTGGGTGAGTTAAGGTGAAATGTTAAAGCTGATGTGACGCTGACGTGGCACTGAGTTAAAGTTTAACTCATGTTATGATAGCAAATTCTCTTATAGGAATATGCTTTCTGGAAACCTATGATGTGTTGAAAAATTTAGTGCACTTGTGGGATTGGTTCACACCTTGTAATGGGTTAGAGGTGCGGAGTGTACACCCATGAGGTCCATGAACACCACGACTCATATAGTGGTTGGTATTGGTAGTGCTTGGTGAAAGTATCGTTGTGGTTACCATCGATTATCGCTGTTTCCAGAGCGATGCCAAGATTACATCGATCGATGTTTCCACCGGTGGTGTTTCCAAGGTGGTGTCTCATTGAAGTTGTGTTTACATCGAAGCGATGGCGTTCCAGAAGCGATGTAACCACCGATGGCACTATGAAAGTCTTGATGATAGTCTTGCTTGTAGCGGTTTTGACCTATTCAGTGACCGTTTAAACGCATTATGACCACGTTTAATTGGTCATGTAACCACTAACGACTATAATGGGGATAATTATGAGGCTATTAATGGGCGATTAATACTCATTATTCCATTTGAATAGCTAAGAGTATTTTCCTATAAATAGGAGATCCATTGATGCATGAAAAAGATCTGAAAACGAAAACACTTATTAGCGAAGGGTTATAGAATTGTGCCTAATTCTCTAGCGCATTTGGTCTTATCCCAAGTAGATATTCGTGATACCCGGGCATTGGGTCGAATAGTTTACTTTGGAAAGTGATCACACGATTCAAGTGATATCCGGTAACCACCTAGTGGTATTATACATCATTGATTGTCTTAACCACATCGGGACAAACAACCAACAATCAAAGTAAACTATTTTGTGATAATCAATGGCAAGCTGCGCAATGAAACACATGGCTTCAAACTTTGCTAAGTCGGACAAGTTTGAAGGGTGGACTTTAGGAGGTGGCGAAGAAGATGCGCTTCTTCTTTGTCGAGCATGAGTGTGGTTTATGTCTTGACTACTCCAATTCGATGATGGGGATGATGCTACGGTTGAGCGGATCGGGAGGAGGAGCAAGTGGGAGAATGATGACTACATATGCAGAGGTCTTATTACGAATGGTATGTCTCGATTCTTTGTTTGATATTTATCGAACTTTGAATCTTCCAAAGAACGTGGATTCCTTGGATGCCAAATATATGGTCGAGGATGCATCAAGTAAGAAGTTCCTTGCTAGTAATTTCACAAATTACAAAATGACCGATTCAAGACCGGTTATGGAACAATACAATGAACTTCTTGGAATACTTGGAAGGTTTACACAACACAATATGCACATGGATGAGGCTATTCAAGTCTCTTGTGTTATTGATAAACTCCTCCTTCATGGAAAGATTTCAAGCATACCTTGAAACATATGAAGGAGGAGTTAACTCTTATTGAGTTGGGCGATCATCCGCACATTGAGGAATCTCTCAAGGTGCGGGATAATGACAAGCCAAAGAGTAGCATGCTCTTGGACCATCTGTTGTCAATATGGTGGAGCATAACAACTCTACCAGTACAATGATAACAAAGGCAAACGCAAGTATCATGACAACACAGTGGCGATCCTAACAAGAAGGCAACACCTACTTGTTGGAAATGTGGCAAGGCCGGTCACATTAAAAGGGACCTAAGGGTGTTAAAATTGATGGTAAAACCAATGGATCGAGCACTAATGGTTCGGGGGTGGTGGTTCACCAACTCACCGAAAGGTCGTAATATGTTTAATAAGTCTTTTCGATTTATTATGTTACATATGTATCTGAATCTTTTATGTGCAGGATGATGATGTTGCGTGGTGGGTTGACTCGGTGCAACAATTCATGTGTGTAAAGATAGAAGTCGGTTCAAGACTTATGAGTCACCGAATGATGGTTCTATTCTTCACATGGGAAATGAGTCAATGACCTTGGTGCATAGTCGTGGTTGTGTAGATCTTAGGTTTAGTTCAGGAAAGATTGTAACTTTGTTTAATGTTATTCATGTTCACGATATAAGGAAAACTTGGTTTCAAGTAGTATTTTGAATAATCATGGTTATAAACAAGTTATTGAGTCGATAAATTTGTGCTTTCCAAGCATGGTGTTTTCATTGGTTTTGGTTATTTATGTAATCAAATATTCGAGCTTAATGTTACCAACGATAGTGTTATTTCGACTTTTGTGACCACATATGACCGACCGACTCTACCCTATGGCATGCTAGACTTGGCCATGTACATTATAAAAGAATGCAAGATATGTCTAGGGATGGTTTAATCCCTCGCTTTGACATGGACACCGAAAAGTGTAAAACTTGCATGTTGACCAAGATAACCAAGAAACCTTTTCGTGGTGTTAGTCGTGAGACTAAGATCTTGGAGCTTATTCACAATGACCGTGTGATTTGTATGCCACTCCTTCTTTGGGGAATAAGAAGTACTTTGTGACGTTTATTGATGATGCTTCTAGATTTTGTTATGTCTATCTCGTTACATACCAAGGATGAAGCATTAGATAAATTCAAAGTGTTTAAAACGAAGTTGAATTACAACTGGGTCTTTGATCAAAAGATTAAGGACGATAGGGAGGTGAGTAATGGATACTCAAGATTTTGATCTGTTGGAATAATCCATGAAACGATCGCCCTTATACTCCTCAAAGAAATGGTATTTACGAAGGAAAAGCAGTCTTTGAAGGAGATGGTTAATTCCATGTTGTCCTATTCGGGACCGAGTCAAGGGTTCGGGGTGAAGCTATGTTAACGACTTTCTATTTGTTGAATAGGGTTCCCAACAAAAGGAACAAGGTTACCCCTTATGAACTATGGACTAAAAGGAAACCCAACCGAACTATCTCGTGGTCCAGGGTTGTAGGTCATTGTAAGACTCCACGATCCAAAGCAAAGACTTTAGGTGAAAGAGGCATTGATCGCATCTTTGTTGGATATCTTGAGCATTCCAAGGCTTTTAGGTTCTATGTTATTGAACCTAATGAACATGTTTCAGCTTAACTCAATAATTGAATCAAGGGATGCGAGACTTTGATGAGAATAGATTCTCATCGCCCCTAGACCAAGTCGAGGGATTCTAATGGAACTCATGACATTTGGTGTATCGAGGTCCCTCGATGATGAACCATCGATGGTCCTCGATGAGGTTGTGGTTCACAGACTTTCAACACATGCTCGGGAAGAGCAAAAGGTCGTGACTCCAAAGTCATTTGGACCCGAGTTTCAACTATACTTAGTTGAAGGAACCGAGGATGAGGTCTCGGACCAATACTCCTATTGCTTCATTGTTGAGGATGACCCCAAAACATTTGAAGAAGCAATGAAGTCCCGTGACATTGCTTTACGGAAAGAAGCAATCAATGATGAGATGGATTCCATCATGGGCAACAACACTTGGGTGTTGGTTGATCTACCACCGTGTTGCAAGCCTCGGGTTGCAAATGGATTTTCAAAAGGAAAATGAAGGTAGATGGAACTATTGAAAAGTTCAAGGCTAGATTAGTTATTCGTGGCTTTAAACAAAAGTCGTGAATAGACTATTTTGATACTTATGCCCCATGGCTCGTATCGTTACCATAAGACTCCGATTGCTATGGCATCTATTTACAACTGTTATTCATCGGATGGATGTGAAAACAGCTTTCTTGAATGGTGAATTGGAAGAGGAGGTTTATATGAACCAACCTTAGGGCTTCATCATGCCCGGCAATGAAAACAAGGTGTGTAAACCGATTAAGTCTCTTTATGGACTAAAGCAGCACCTAAGCAATGGCATCAAAAATTTGATGAAGTGGTTTTGTCTAGTGGTTATGTTCTTAACCAGGTCGACAAATGTGTATATAGCAAATTTGATGAATACGGTAAAGGAGTTATCATTTGTCTATATGTTGATGACATGTTGATCTTTGCACCGACCAAAATCAGTTGACGACAAAGGAATTTTTGTCATCAAGGTTCTCCATGAAAGACATGGGGAGGCGATGTTATCCTTGGTATAAGGATTAAACATGAAAGTAATAGAATTTCTATATCTCGGTCTCATTATATTGAGAAGGTCTTGAGGAAATTCAATTACTTTGATTGTACTCCGTGAGTACACCTATGGATACTTGTGAGAAGTCGATGCCTAATCATGGCAAGGTGTATCTCAACTTGAGTATTCTAGGGTAATTGGTCGCCGATGTATGCCATGACTTGTACAAGACCCGATATTGGTTTTGCAGTGGGAAAATTGAGCGGTATACTAGTAATCCTAGTGCTCATCAACGCAAGCGTTCGAGGGTACTAAAGTATTTGAAGAGAACTATGGATTATAGTCTCATATCTTGGATATCCTTGATGTTGGAAGGTTACACCGATGCAAGTTGGATCGATAACATTGAAGACAATTAGCTCACTAGTGGTGGGTATTCCTACTTGGTGGAGGTGCAATTTCTTGGGCATCCAAGATGCAAACTTGCATCACCGGTTCAACAATGGAATCAATTTGTGGCTTTAGCATTCTTTGGTAAAGAAGTCGAATGGTTGAAAAACTTGCTTCTTGAGATTCCATTGTGGCTAAACCTATAGCACCTATTTCTATCCGGTGTGATAGTGCGGCTACATTGGCTAAGGCTTATAGCCGATGTACAATGGTAAGTCTAGACACTTAGGTGTCGGACATAGCATGATTCGTGAGCTTATCATGAATGGGGTGGTATCTATAGAGTTTGTGAGATCTCAATAGAACTTAGGCGATCACTTGACGAAGGGTGCGGCGAGAGACTTGGTTATAAAGTCTCGCTAAAGGGATGGGTTTAAGTCCAACTTAGTCATCGAATGTTAGGACACCCAACTCCCTCCTAAGGAAACTTGGGAGTTGAGTTCAATGTGGAAAGTCGAACATTCGATTGGACCGGAGCACATGTTTATTTACATCCCAAGGTTGTACTCGGAACTGTTGAAAGGAGGATGAAGTCTTTACTTCTTAATGGTTAATTTTCTTTGAAAAGTGCTTGGTGAGCATGACTAAAGAGGAACCACCTATGTAAATGTTAAAGTTTTGCCGCTCAGAACCTTTAGACTTTAGCTTCTACAACATTTATGAATTTGGATATGGACACATGGCTTGTATAGTGTCGGGAGTCGATATGTGTTTGAAAGCTTGTGTGTAGTTATCTTGGTATTCAAATGGGTTGAAGGGTTCAATTCTTAGAACACCCGATTCTTGAATATTTGAGCGTGTAATTACTAAGATGGAAATTCAATCCTCGTGACATTTTCATTTATGCACATGTTTTGTTTGATGTTTGTTTTCATGCAAAGGAAGTGAACTAAATTTGGGAGGATTGTTGAAAAATTTAGTGCACTTGTGGGATTGGTTCACACCTTGTAATGGGTTAGGAGGTGCGGAGTGTACACCCATGAGGTCCATGAACACCACGACTCATATAGTGGTTGGTATTGGTAGTGCTTGGTGAAATCTTGTTGTGGTTACCACCGATTATCGGTGTTTCCAGCGATGCCTTACACCGATCGATGTTTCCACCGAAGTGGTGTTTCCATCAAGTGGTGTCTCATCAAGTTGTGTTTACACCGAAGCGCGATGCGTTTCCAGGCAAGCGGTGTAACCACCGATGGCACTATGAAAGTACTGATGATAGTACTGCTTGTAACGGTTTTGACCTATTCAAGTGACCGTTTAAACTGCATTATGACCACGTTTAATTGGTCATGTAACCACTAACGGCTATAATGGGGATAATTATGAGGCTATTAATGGGCCGATTAATACTCATTATTCCATTTGAATAGCTAAGAGTATTTTCCTATAAATAGGAGATCTGTTGATGCATGAAAAAAGATACAGAAAACGAAAACACTTATTAGCGAAAGGGTTATAGAATTGTGCCTAATTCTCTAACTGCATTTGGTCTTATCCCAAGTAGATATTCGTGATACCCAGGCATTAGGGTCGAATAGTTTACTTTGGAAAGTGATCACACGATTCCAAGTGATATCCGGTAACCACCAAGTGGTATTGCTAATGTCATTGATTGTCTTAACCCTGTTCTGGGACAAACAACCAACATGATGTTCAACGAGTCTATTATACATGTAACTAAGCAAAGAGTGCTAATGGTCAATTTTCCATGTTACGGTCTATTCGTGGTATTAAACTATTGAGAGAGATCAATGCTTTACTCGGTGGAATGTTTACCTATCAAGAAATATCAATGCTTAACTTCGTGAAACGTTTCCCTAACTAATTAAAGCTATCAACCGGTACATTTTCTCTTCTTCTCAAAGTCTGACTCAGGGATTGATGGTCACGGACTCACGACTGCATTAAAGGTATCAACCGGTACATTTTCTCTTCTTCCCATGTCAGTGCATGCATATGTTGTTAAGAAAGGGTTGTTCATGAAATTCCATACGGATTTAATGCTATTAAATGTACTGAATTTTCAACCTATTAATTTATGAATGGGTCAATGTGCGTTAGTGCTCCCGTTAACTGGACTCAGCCGATTATGTCTTGAAGGTAATCTCGTCATTTCACGTTTTCCGCCTAGTACTACACCCACCTGCCAAGTTTCACATAACTCGATTAACCTCTTAAACCTTATTTTGATCTAAACTTAGTTTCATTTTCTTCCCTAAGGTTCTTGAACACGATCGAAAATCAACAATATCTTGAAAATGGTGGCTGGTCCGTTTAGGCAAAATCGTGCATGAAGTTCCCCGATCCCTGATCTAGCTTTTGTTTATGGTAAGTTTGGTTCCTGTTAATTGTTTATGATTTTTTAGTTTAATATCATGTAACATCATGCAGAATATGAGTACAAATTAGGTTATGTTTTACTTATAGATATTAGTATTTTTTTTTCTTTGGGGGTTTGTTGATGTTTATTTTTTTATACAAAATCATACCACAACTTGTTTATTCTTAAGATCATTCACGGTGGAAAGTTTACCTTTATTGTTTTCCAGTTATAGATTGGTATGATTTGGTTCATTATGATCGTTGTTCGCTTGATGAGTATGATGCACTGTTAAATGACCTAGGTTTCAAGGATGGAAGGATTTTATTCTCTCATTTTAGGATACCTGATGAATCATTGGATGATGGATTATTACCTTTAATGTATGAGGAAGATGTATTTAAGTTGTTGAACTATGTTCCTAGATATAGAGAAATAGAGGTTTACATTGAGGCAAAAGGCAAAGGATTGGTTATTGAGGAAATATTGGAGGAGAATCCTACTGAAAACTTCCTGGAAAAAGGGAAGGGAAAATGTTGTTGTTGGGATGGCTTGAATCTGTTGATGCCATACTGAATGAAAGTCAACAAGCAAAGCTGATGGAATACACAGTCAAATGGATAAGTGTAGTCAAGCTAACAATATGCAAGAGGGCATACATAATGCAAATGTTGTAGAAGCCGAGTAACAAACATTCATTGATTTAGATGATGACTTATTCCAAAATGCTTTTGATGAAGATCTTGATGATGAAGAAGATTACTCAGACATGGTAGATGAATTTTAGCAAGTAAATGAATATGTTGTGTTTGGAAACATTAATCAAGCAAAAGATGTGGACGAAGTGGTTGTTGAGAGGGAAGATGTGGACGCAAAGGCTTTTGAAGGGGACACTCAAGAACCAGATAATGTGGATAAAAGTGATGCAAGTGATTTTGAGGAAGATGAGGTACTCTCACCTGAGCCACCGGTGGATATGAAAGGATGGAAGTTTAACCTTTATGTCCACATTGACCATGTTACAAGCATGGCTGCTAATATGGTGGAGCATTGGGAAATGAATGGTGTTGAATTTGATGAATTTGATAGTGGTGAAGATCATGATGCTCCCCCATTGTGAACGCAAGAAAGATAAGGTTGAAACAAATTAGAAAGGAGTACAGGGGGAAAGGAAACATTCAAATAGGTGAGTTCTTTGTAACAAAAGCGTTTGCAACAAGGAAGGAAATTACAAAGAAGATAAAGATGTATACTTTAGAGGCTAGAAGAGATGTTATGGTAGAGAAGTGTGATAACGAAAGGGTTAGAGCACTCTGTGCGGGTCTTGTTGTGGATTATGGTAAGGGGAAACATGCAGATAATGATGACAGCTCAAAGAAAGAGGTTGTCAAAATAATCCTTCTTCTTCACAACAAATGGCAAGATTGTGATAACCAAAACCTTTAAGGACAAAAATTGTTTTAAAAGGAAGGGTGACAAAGCCATATGCCTGTGATCCGTACACGTCTCAAAATTTGGGGATGAAGTGTCAAAACATTGACCGATGAACATAAATGCCTCCAAACAAGAGATCTTAGAGCAATAACCGCAAGATTCACATCAACAAAGGTTGGTAAAATTCTTATTTCAAACCCTAACATCCCGATCCTTTCTCTACAAGATTAGTTGAATAAAATATTTTAGATCAACATCTCTAGAAAAAGGTATTCAGAGCAAGGGACATAGCGATGAAACACATCTTGGGTGACTATGAAGAACAATAGGCTGTGCTTAGGGATTATGCGATGGAACTGAAGGAAAACAATAGGGATACAACTGTGAAGATTCAAGTAGAAACAAACAATGATTTAACCTTGAATTCAAGGGTTTTCAAATAGATTTATGTTTGTATTGGTGCACTAAAAGCAGGTTTCAAAGCAGGAAGAAGGAAAATACTGGGTTTGGATGGAGCTTTTATCAAGGGACCATATACTGGTTAAGTCTTAACTGCTATTGGTGTGGATAGCAATGATGGGCTATATCCACTTGCTTATGCAATTGTTGAAGCTGAGTGCAAGAGTTCATGGTTATGGTTCATTTCCAATCTAGGAGATGACCTTGATTTGCAACCCAATAAACTTCACCTTCATCTCAGACAGACAAAAGGTATAATCATGGTTTGCTTATTTAATTTGTACAATATCCACCCCACATGCATATATTATGTTTATTGGTATAGGGGATACTATCAGCCATTGCAAAACTGTTGCATGCTGCTGAACACAGATTCTATGTCAAACACATATATGACAACATGAAGATGTTATTCAATGAAAGAATTTACAAGGACTTTCTTTGGAAGTGTGTAACAGCATCAACAGTGGTTCATTTTAATTGATTAATGGAGGAGCTCAAAGCAATGGACCCTAAAGCTCATGATTGGTTACAAAAAATACCACCATCTTAATGGTCTAGGTCACATTTTTCAGGTATGATATAATCCTAGCATTTCTTTCCAGCAATATTGTTTGAATGCTAAAAACTGATGTTGCTACTTTATGTAACATTCAGGGAGAGCTAAATGTGACATCCTACTAAACAACTTATGTGAATTTTTTAATAGCAAGTTGGTGGACGGAAGAGATCAACCAATCATTGATTGTTTGGAATACATCAGGTAGTATCTTTCGAAGAAAATTTGCATTATGCAACAGGTGATAGACAAATGTGAAGGTCCCATAACCCCAACTACAACTACAATTTTTAGTAACATTAAGCGTGAAGCAAATGAGTATAATGTTGTATGGAATTGGGGGGGGGCACATACCAGTGTAAGGGACCTTGGAATGACCAATGTGTTGTTAATATGACTCTTAGGAAATGTGCATGTAGGAGATGGGAGCTAACTGGTATTCCATGTAAACATGTTGTTGCTGCAATCTATAACATGGCATCTCATGGAAAAGAGGTTGGGATACCAGAGGATTGGGTGGACCAATGTTATTGGTTAAATACATGGCAGGAGATGTATCAGTATAAGGTTGAAGTAATGGATGGTCGCACCTTTTGGCCAAAATGCAGGATCCCTAGTGTGTTACTGCATCCTCAATACCAGGTTCCCATAGGTAGACCAAGGAAGAAGAAAATAATGCAAAAAGGATGAGATTGTTGAAGCATTTGTGAAGAAGATGATGAAGAATGGCAAGATGTCAAAGAAGGGAACTACATTCTCTTGTGGTAAGTGTGGTGGAAATGGCCATAATAGGAGAGCTTGTACAGGTCCAAGAGACAACCAAGTCAATGGAAAAAAGAAGAAGGGTAATGGATCATGAAAGGAAGGAGTACCAAATGAGGTATTAGGAAGCACTAGTCAGCCAGTGGGATCACAAGCAACTAAGGTATCAGCAAGGACAAGTCAGCCAGTGGGTGTTGGGATCGCTCCTAACACGTAAATGGAACGATATCCACGGGATTACATTATCTATCTTGTTTAGGCAAAACACATGGACTAGATATGTCATATTATAATAGTTGAATTGTGGTAGGCTATAAATACCCTCTTAGACTTCACTAGGAGGGTGAGAATCTTTTCACCTTTCATTATAATAAAACACATAGTATTTCCTTTCTCTCTCTACTTTCTCTCTCTAACATGAAGATGATGATCTTTCATCTTCCCGACCTCTCGATTCACCAAATCAACCTAGAACACGATCCTACAAATGGTATCAAGAGCAAGGTTGGTTTTATCATTGGTTGATATTTGGTGATGTTATCTTGTCAAAATCGTCTCATCTGTTCTTACCAAGTTTTAACCTTTCATAAATTTTTTGGGTTTAACAGTTTGTTACAAGTTTTTGACTGTATCCTTTTGGTTCAAAAAGTCTTGTGGTTTATTATTTTTTGCAAAATCTTGTTTTGTGTCATCTTTGTCCAAACAGATTGTTGTACTATCATCATTTTGTGACTTCTTTGTCCATTCCTATGAAACGTTTAAGTGGTCATCTGGTCAAAATATGTGGTCATCTGGTCATATCCGTGGTAAAAAGGGTCATAAAGTGAAACTTTTATGTCATTTTTTGGGTTATATGAAGCTGAACGGAATCTTTTGTCGGAAAACTCGCCGGAGCAAAAATTCAAAGGATCAAAACCCTTTTCTTACGAATAAGGGGTATTTTTACGAATTTCTTGGAAAGAAATTCGTAAACCCTTATTTTACGAGTAACATCTTACGAGTAACACCCATGCTTACGAGTAAGGATTGTTACGCATAAGTTTTACGACTAAGAGTCAATGTTTACATAAAGGGACTCATGTTTTCGACCAAGACAGTTTTTACGCGTAAGAACCTAGTTACGAATAAGAAATTTTACGCCTAAGAAAAAGTTATGAGTAAGAGAAATGTTTACGCATAAGCAAATCCTTATTCGTAAACAGATAAAGACTCGACCACAATACCTTTATACCTAGACTCAATCGAATTCAGTACCAATACATCATCAGTCCACGTTCAACTTAAAACAAATTGAAACGAAGCTGTCCAATAGAATCGACCAAAACCTATGACATCCACTGCCAATTCAAACCAAATCAAACAACTTCATATCCAAAACTAACTAACCCGACACCTTCCATCTCATGTCTAAGATCAACATCACAACTCCAAACAACAAACAATTAGAAAACAGAAAATACAACTAATCTCATATTTGGTTCAATTTTTTATGAATCTTTTAAAGATTTTTCAATTGAACCATCAATCATCATCGATTCTTTTGGAAACCTTGTTTCCTTAATATCCAAACATAAAGACAAGGTTAATAACACTATGTTATTCCCTTTTTCTTGTTCGTTCCATAGATCAATCTCAAAAATGAAAAACAAAAATTGAATATCCGAATATTAAGATGTAGATGAATAACAAATATGTTACCCTCCATCGTTTGTTCGATTATCATAACAACAACACCTACTTGAGATCATTAAAGACCTTGAAGTACAAACCTTGAGTTCTTCAGCCGTAATTAATAAACGAAGAGAAAGGTGTTTTGATGGAGATGAGATGTAATTCGTGGGAGTTGATGATTCTGAGATTGATGATGAAGATGAGATTTGAGGTGTTGTGTGATTGATTACACTGATGACTGAGATGAGTTGGGAAAATGTTTGATGAGATACGTTTTTTTGTTGAGATCCGTCTTGAGAGAAATAAGATGGTAGGCGTATTTGTTCATTAAGTGTGTTTAGGGTTAGGTTTGAAATGTAACAAGTCATTTATACAATCGGTTACAACTTTGTGTTAGATTGGGTTATATCTTCACAATGGGCCTTAAAACCGAATGAGCAAAATGACTATCACAATAGTGGATTTTGGGCCTTGCATTATATTTAAATTTGTGGGTTGAAGTGTTATACCGCACAACGTTGGACTGGGATAACAAATTTATGGACTGTAAAAAAAATTTGTTATCCGAAATTTATTTTTGGATGCAAAATTTTATTATAGTTGATATTGAACGGTATTTTTGGTATTGCAATTTTCACGGGGATACATTTTTTGACAAGATCGGGGAACCATTATCAAATTCATTTAAACCGTTAATGAAGGCTAGTTTTAGGCATTTAACCGCAAGATGTGACTGCGGCGATAATTCATTATTATTTATTTGAGGTTGAAGTAGGATATCATGGATGCGTGTACTTAGTATCTGAAGATATCGGGGTTGGTTGGATGCGTGATTCTTCGAGATCCTTGTTTGAGCTTTAACCGTTATGAATGAGAAAGACTTGAGTTGTCTAGTTATACCTGATGTAAGGAGTTACATTGTTGTGCTCACAGCGTATAGCTATCACTTTTAAGGAGTTACGTTGTTGTGCTCAAGTGTTACAAAAAGTTGTGGATAATTCGAGAAACATTAGTTTACAAGCTATGGTAATCACCTCCTTCATTCCCGCGCTTACAAGCTTTTCCACTTCCTCCTGGATCGCCTTATTTCTCTCTGATGCCTGGCCTATTTTATTCTGTCTTATTGGGGTGTATCCTTCGCTTATATTTAAGTTGTGTTCTGCTATGTGCCTTGGGACACCCGTCATATCTGATGGGCACCAGGAAAATACGTCCAGGTTTCGTTTCAGTAGGTCACACAACTTCTTGCGTCCTTCCATTGATAGAGTGGACCTAATAGCTATGGTCTGCTCTGGGTGTTCCAGATGGATTGCCACATTAATCCGTTGTTCTACTGGTTGATTTTCTGCTGTGTCTTGCGCTATTGGTTCAGAATCCATCATAAACTCTAGTGAAACAATTCGGCTGCTTCGTAGTGTAAGCACGCCTCCTTCTACTGGAATTTTTACCATTCCATGCACTGTTGAAGGTACCGCCTGTAACTTTCGCACCCCTGGCCTTCCTATGATCCCATTATATGGTGACTCAGACCTTACAACTACAAAGATCATCCATGCGGATGCTGAGTGTTCATCATCGCCGACTTTAGTTAGCAATGATATTTGTCCTATCGGGCATATTACCTCTCCACTGAATCCGATAAGGGGTGTTGTGGCAGGTATCATTTGTTTTCTTATTTCGGGCCGGAGCCTTTCAAAACAGTGTTCATATAGGATTTCCGAAGCGGAACCTCCGTCAATGTATATACGGTGTATAAAGTGCCCCCCGATTTCCGCTTCAATTATCATTGGTCATTCATTTCCTTCTTCTTCAGTTAGTGGTGGGAATGATATGTTGGGGCTGGTAGAGAAGATTTGCGTGATTATTTGTCGAGTACTCGCTGCTGGGTTTGTACCATTAGGATCGCGAGTGGTTTATCATTTCCAGACGTCTCTTCCTTTTTAAGCGTCTTGGGTTGGTCTTTTCGTTGTTCTGCTTCAGTTCTTTTATCACATTTGACAGCTTCCCACTTTTGAGTAACTCCTCTATTTGCCTTTTCAGGTGCATGCATTCATCTGTATTATGCCCTACTTCGTCGTCAAATTCACAATACTTGTTAACGTTTCCTTTTTTGATCGGTGTGATCATTGGAGGAGGGGTTTTAAATTTCGCTTTTTCTAGTGCTAGAATTTCCTTAGGTGTTTTGGAGAGGAGAGTGAACCTATCTTGCTTCCTTTCTGGTCTGAGTTGGTTTTTGAACCCTCCTTTCTTAAAGCCTTGTTTTTGCCCAAGTTCTTGTGATTTCCGCATCACTTGAGGAAGCGACCTCTTCTTTTCATGGTTGCCCGCGGCTACTTCTCCTCGTAGGAAGGATGCATTTACCCTCATCATTTCATCTACGGACTTGGGTATTTTGTCATGCAAGCGTTTGATCAACTTGGGATTAGTGATACCGTGCATGAAACTTGAAATTTTTATGACTTCTGGAGCTCCTTTGACATCCCTGATCTCTGCCTTGAATCTTTTCACGAAGTCTTCCATAGTTTCTCCCTCTTTTTGTTTAATGTGGTGAAGCTCTACAGGATCCTTGATGCACTTCTTTTGTTGGAGAAAATTTGCTAGGAAAACCTCTTTCAACTCGTCATAGCTATCCACGGATTCTGGCGGAAGATCGTCAAACCAAACCCTAGCGGATCGTCAAACCAAACCCTAGCGGATCCAGTAAGCGTATAATTGAAAATGTGACACCAGGTCCGCATGGCCTAGCGTTCCACTTTTGCTGCTGCTTTAAAAATTTTGAGGTGATCTTCCGGGTCTTCACTTCCGTCGTACCTCTTCACGTTAGTAGGCATACGTGTTTTTTTGGCATTTAGAAATACCGAATGCGTGGAGTGAACGGTTCAGTCTCCTTGCATACCCATGGTCTGGCTAAGTCATAGTCATCGATGCTCGACTTCTGTTTTTTCGATCCGGACCTCCAGTATTCACCTCCGCTGTCTTCGCTCTCAGAAAGTTGGTTGGTCCTCCACGAGTATGCTCGGCTATCTTCACGCCTTCCAGAATAAGGCTCTGTTCTTCGCGAATAGGAGTTATGATAGCCGCTTTCCTTCTCTTTGTGAGAGCCGTGACGGTTTGGTTTTCTGAGGACTTTGGAGTACACGGAGATGTTTTTCTCCTTGTCTCCTAGTCTATGGAACACATCCTTGCACAGCCTCTTGAACACCGTCTCTCGTTCAACACCTTTCTTCTTCGGTGACCTAGAACGACTACACCTTCGCTCGGAGCCTTCTTGTGTGTCCCGGCGCTTCCGAGACTCGATCTTTTTCCTGAAATCCTTCCTTCCGGTCGGCCTTCCTGACTCAGAGTGCTGCGAAGCCTCGCGGAAGTCTAGCCGAGTTTTTAGTGCATTTATGGCTTTGGCCCTTTCTTCCTTCTTCCGAACTTTCTCTATCATAATCAGCAAGATCTGGTCATAATACTTGTCACAGCATTTTCTGACAGCTGCGTCGGAAGCAGGTCCCTCAAATTCTACCAGAGCCGCGTTATTTTCTCTTCCCGCCGTGTTCCGCACCGTGGATACGGGAGCGGGAGTTGGTTCGGACCGAGTGCCCATGGTGAGTATTTTTCAAGAACGCAGTTGTGTACTGGTCCTTCGGATGGCGCCATCTTGTTAGAACGAAAAGTGTGACAGGTTATTGGACTAGGCTAACAAGCTATTGATGGGCTAATCTTATACTAATCCAAGTAGTTGATTGAATCCCTGCACAAGTGAGAGTAAACAGTTAGCCTTACTATGGGGACGGACCCATGATTAGACTCCGGCGTGAGAGTAAGTACGCATTCTTGTCAGATATAATAAGAGTGTGTGTTATTATGAGAGAGAAAGTTGTACCTTGTGTGGGGATTATAACCCCTTTTATAAGCGAGGCTTACCGCTATGGTTTCCTAACGATTCGCATATAATAGTTAGTGGCCGGAGTGGGCCCCTTTTCGGGCAAGGTCCCGCGGTAATCGCGGATGCGGACACAGGATGCCTTCCGCGGCCAGAGGTTTGGTCCGATAAACATCCTGCGTGCATCTTTCAGTCTGGACCGTAGCCAATTTCGTTATTGGGTTTATTGTTGATCCAATACTCATAGTTGTTTTGTTGTTGGGCCTGGGCCCAATATATGTATAGCACGAGTTAGACCCAGTAGGCCTGCTACACGTGCTATACATCATCAGGGGGACAACAATTTTAGTTTTTCAGAAAGAGTAACAAAGCAAATAGTTGTTTAGAGATCCTAATCTACATCGTTTGTGATCTTTTTATTACTTTTGATTGTATTAGAAATTTAATACCAAACTCAAACACGGTTATTTGGTTGCACGACAATCTATTTTTTTTGTTTCTTTTGATGCTATGAGAAAACTGATACAAGCTCAAATACACTCTTTTAGTTTATCAGCAAACTGTATAAATACTACTACCTCCGTCTCAAATTATAAGTCCGGTTTAACTTTTTGAATCAAACTTTGACCTTAAATATTTTTGTTTGTATTATATAATACATGATGCAAAATATATAAATGGATTGTGTTTTAAATGTATTTTCATTTGGTATAATTTTCATCAAGTGTTATATAATACAAACAAAAATATTTAAGGTCAAAGTTCGAGTCAAAAAGTCAAATTGGGCTTAAATTTTGGGATGGAGGGAGTATCATTGTTGTTTGATATCAAGTATTGCATATAAAGATGGTACATAAATACTTGAAGAGAAATTGAAAAAAAAATGTGTTGAGAGTGATTGGAATGTGTTGTGAAGCTGTTGAGTGGTTTAAAAGACCTCTTTGTCGTGGTTTATGCTTTTGGGTACGATTAGTGTACTGATTGATGATTATAAAGTTGTTGGAATATTATGTCATGAGAACAAAGTGCAGATATATTCATTAAAATTTGGAAAATGTAAGAATATCAATGATCTTCTTTATTTTTGTCCCAACGGGTTCTTGTGTTAATACCAAATATAACTAAGGATATAGGTATAATTAACTTATGAGAATTGATAAAGGGACCTAAAGTTAGGCTTAAATTTAGACCTAAAAACAAGTGGCATTATCCTGATGGCTAAGACAGGGACCCACTTATGTTACAACCCATCAAGATGATGACACTTGTTTTTAGGCCTAACTTTAGGTCTCTGATGCGCGCAAAACCGTCAAGTTCTCTCACGCAAGCGTAAGAAAACTTAAAACAGCTTAAGCACGAAATCAATGAAGATCTGAGGAGTATAGTGTTTCCCGGTCGTTATGTCCCAAATGAGTTGTGCAATGAATTATCAAACGTTTAGTGATCGAGGAGTTTGAACGAGAAAAGGATTTTGAATAAGATATTAACTACGGAAAAAGCCAACAAATAAAGATGGCTTAAATGCAAATTACGGAAATTAAAAGATAAAACCTATTAAATAAACGCTATCACTATATTTAAAGTGATGAGCGTTTAAAACCTAAAACGTCGTTTAAATTAAAACTACTTTAACGTGAAAATAAAACGTGAAAATTACACAAGATAAATCCTAAAAATATGAAAATACATTTTACAATCCTAATGATAAAAGATAATATTTGGAAAAAGAAAATTATTTTTATAACTAATTAATTAATTACTATTAATTAAAAACTATTTTTAACTATTAAATAATACTACGAAATAAAGAAAATATGAAATAAGACTAGAAAATAAAATTAAAACTTAGAAAAATCTAAAATATGATAAAACTAATTTTAAAACTGAAAGATAATTTTTAGACTTTTTATATATTTATTATTAATTTAAAACTATTTAAAACTAATTAAAATGCTAGAAAATACAAATTTAACTAAGAAAAATCTAGAAAAATACTTTTTGTCTTTTTATATTTATCTAAACTTAATAAAATTGAAAAATTATTTTTTGAACCTTTTCTAATTTTTGTATTAAAAGCTATTTAAAAGTCTTAAAAACTAATTTAAATTAAGAAAATAACAAAATAACTTAGAAAAATCGAAAATTTCGGAAAACTCTAAAATTATAAAAGGAATCTAGGAAAATTGGAAAACAAGGTGTTGTGTGTGAGAAATAGCAATCGCTCTTGTAAGTGTTTATGAGATAAGCACTAAAATAAGCAAATGAGTACCAAAGTGAACCAAGCGCTATGAAGCTCTAAATTACCAAAATGACCAAATGCAACTCAAATCAACAAACATAAGCCATAGAATCACACCGATCACGGATTTTTGATGTTTGTGATTTTCAGTTAAAACGAGATCTGAGTGCTACTTTTGGCGCATACAAAGCTTGAAAATAAGCTCAAATGGAAAACTACCAATTGGGACTTGTAAAGGACACGGGTGAGAGTAATTATGCCAAAAGAAGACTATGGTGAGCCCAGTGAGCCCTATGAACCAGTACAAGAATCGAGAAACTCAAGATCAGCCGAGTTCGGTGGCGGGAATTAGTCCCAACTTCACAAGCTTGTTTGAAGCTTGTAGAAAATGACTAAATTCCACAAAAATACGAGATAAGTAATGGTGCCAGTTGAACTTTTGAAATGCCAATTCTCACCGAGATTGGCTCAAATTGAACCCATGAAAATTCCTCCAATGTGAGTACAAAGCATTTTTCACATTGTTTGACTTTTAAGACAAATATGCAAGTTGACTTTGGTGAACTTCTCCACGATTTTAGGTACTAAGATTGATGTTATAAGATGTAATGAAACCTCTGCAAACTTTGTTTGAGACTTTTGAACACAAATCAAAAGTTTGGATTTCCAAAATCACCACAGTTAACAGTGAGATAGATTTAAGTGAAAACTTGACTTTCTGTGATGTTGCAGTCCTAAACCAAGATTCAAATGATCATACTTATACTAAACAAACATGAAACAATAAAGATCAACCACTGAATATAACTCTAGGACAGATATCTCAGTCAATCCAAACACCCCTTGATTAACAGTTTAGCACACAAAACAGATCTAAACTCTAAACTATCCCATGATACTAATCCAAATAAGTGTAAATACTCTAAATTCAACTATTTAAAGAGATTAAAACTAGTTACAACTACAAAGACAGATTATGCAAATGGAATTTTAAAAATGACTTACAAGTGGTCCTAAGAAACAATTGCTTGAAACAACTCCCAAGGAACACTAACCTATTTGAACCAACCCACTGATTCCAATTCAACCCATAGTTATCTGCATCAACCCATTTTCAACTCTATTTCCAATTTTAGCCCTCCAGTTGACTTTTGTTGACCAGAGTACAAAATGCTTGGAACTTAACTTTTAAGCTTATGAAAAGCTATAAAAGCTTATCTAAGCTTATATAACTGATACACAAGCTTATTGAAGCTTGGGTTTATGAAATGGAAATTAAAATTTTCAACAGTTAACAAATAAAGATGAAATGAAAGGAAACTTGGAATTAATGATTAAGACTTTAATAAACTGCAAAGGTAACTTGATTTCAGTACTTAGGAACAAAATATTACAAATTTTGAAGAAAACTAAGACATTATTATTAAAAACGACATAAAAGTAAATTACAACTAAAAATTCTACTCTTTGCTTCTTCTCTCTGTCTTTTATATTCCAAAGCTACTCTCTCTCTCTTCTGAATCTTTCCCACCATTCTTGACCCTTGGATTGCTTAAAAATCATCTCAACCGTTTAAACATATTTTTGGCGCCAAAACTATTTTCTGCCCATTGGAGGTTGAGTGAGGGGTTGGAGGTGCATTTAATGAGGTCTTGGATGTTAGTTAAGGTGGAGGGACAGGCTTGAGTGATTGGAGAGGAGGGGGGATGGGTTTAGCTAAGTTTCAGGGAAGCAGGTGATATGGTGGACTTTGGCGGGTGAGAAGATTGACCAGAAATTTGACCAGCAAGTGTTTAATAATAGGGGTTCATAATTCAAAGTGACGAGGGTCCAAAGTGTGTCAAGGGTCCAAAATTGGTTAAAGGTTTAAAATTTCAAGGACTAAAGGTGTAAATCACGAAAATGTAGGGACCTAAGTCGCCAATTCATCAAACTTGTTTCAAGGGACCAAAAGTGACATTCTCGAAAGTACAAGGACCAATGTTGCCATTTCACATTTTCAGGACCAATCGCCAATTTTCAAAGTTGAAGGACCACTTTTGTAATTTTCTCAAACTTTTGATATTTTTCACCAAAGGACTAAATTTGACAACTTTTGATTTTAAAAGGACCTTTGGTGACTTTTGCTTTTGAAATTATGGCTCGGGGACTATTTTTGACAATTTATGAAACTTGGGGACTAAAGCGCCAATTTTGCAAACTTGATACATTTTTCATCGATTTTGATAATTTTGCATTTGAAACACATAAAACAACGATTTGTGATATTTTGATCATTTTGATGTGTTTACGAGCTTTCAGATGATTTTGCGGTTTATTTAAATAAAAATGATGAGTATTTAGACACTCATCAATCCCACATCGAGATATTGCTAGTCCCTAGCAATGATTTGAGAAAACATAATGGATTTTAATCTCTTTACCAAAAGCCATTACTTCGAGTAGCCAAATGTTTCAGTTCAAGTAAGAACCATGGTACCGATAACCATGTGATTTTGAGCAAACCACCGACTTCAACGGATTTGATTTGTCTTTACGAAGCCGCACCCTTCCGGACTAGCCAACTCTTAGATAAATTATCAATATTATCTTTGGTGAGTCGATTACCAATTATGGTTTTCCATGCCTTTACCATGCCATAATCTTGCGGGCTAGCCAACTCTTCACTTTTTAGGATTTGGTGAGTCGAATACCATACAATTTTGGGCAAATTGCAAGCCATATAAACAGATTTGAGATATCTTTACCAAGAGCCGTTTGCTCTGGATTAGCTAATCCTTTTGTCTTCTGAGACATGGCGGATCGATAACCGGATGAGAAAGTGTAGAACACTTACTCCAAAAAAAAATTTGGCCAAAACGGGGATTAGGTGGTATATTTACGTGATGAAATTCGTGAGAATCCCCCACACTAGAGATGAATATTGCCCTCAATATTCAAAGTACCAGGTTATGCGAAACCGAGAGCGTAAAGGAAATCTGCGCCATTATTTAGAAAGAAGATTTTTTTTTTTTTTTTTTTTTTTTTATGAAACATGTGGCAACCCCCACACTAGGGTGGTAGAAAGAGGTAAGAAGACGAAATATGGGTGAGAACCCATATGGCATGCTCTTGTTTTTGATACCCGAGTCGCTAGCTTGACTCGATCCCGCATTGATTTGTTCATGGGAAAGTAACGTGGAAAACCAATCTCGATCGGACTTTCGTTCACAATGTTAATGAACATATGAACATCGAAAGTTCCACACCGACGAGATACAACCTCGGTATTGTTAATAGCGAAACTATAAAGGATGATACAGGGGTCGAAGATGGTGTCCTCATTCCAAAGAGAAAAGGGAAAGAGCAACCACACCATCCGTGAAGAATGGAATAAAGACGTACATGAGAATGCATGTCCATTCCTCGTGAGAGAAGCAAATCACCGCTTTGACATCTTTAAGCTTAAACTTGAAGCTTAGATGGTGATTGTCAAGAAGATGTCCTGGAGGAGGGTGGGAAATGGTTCTTCAATCAACAGACTTTCCGGAAAAAGGATGTCTCCTCCGGATCAAGGTAAGTGTTATCAATTCCGTTGGAATTGATTCATCACTTAGAAATGCATCGACTTCATTCCAAAGTTGTCCTCTTCCTCATCGGGGGTGAGAGAAGGATGGAAGAGTCGGAATAGGACTAGAAGATGATGGATCATTTTGAGCAATTCATCAATGGGAAGAATGTCTCCCTCGGATCACAAACATCATCATCCAACTCAAATGAAACGAAGAGAGTTTGGTTTCATCCACGGACTTAACAATCTCGATCGACAAGCGGATGGGAGGTGGGACAAGTGGTGTGCTCTTGGAGCTAGCAGTTTCCACCACTTGGATGAAGTCTCCGATTCTAGATCATCGTCATCATCATCAAGAACACTCTTGACTTCCACATGCGACTTTCAAACCATTTGCTTGAACTGGGGTAATTTTCAAAGCTTTGAGCTCGGACGTTTTGGTGAACACTCTTAACGTGAAATTTGAGAGTGTTGCATTGATTCTTCGATTTTGATCAATTGTGGCAACACTCTTTTGTATAGAGGTTTGGAGTTCGGTTGATATTTAACGTGAGCTCTTCGTTGTCAACCCGTATGGTCAACTCTTCCGCAAACACATCGATCGAGCACGACTCGTTTTTAAGAAAGCTCTCCTAAGATAAGGGAACTCTAGGATCCGCATCAAGTCTACCACAACAAAGTCGGCATGAAAGTGAAATTTTCCCACTTTCATCACGACATCCTCGGCTATCCCAGTGGACGAGTTATTATGCAGATCCGCTAGCTCGAGAGTCATACAAGTAGGAGTAAGTTCAGGAGAAAGTTTCTTCCATCTTGAGAGTGGCATGAGGTTAATGCTAGCGCCAAGATCGGCCAAGGCGAGCATTGAAACATCCCAAGAAATCACACGGGATTAAGAACCGGCCGTGGTCTTCAAGCTTTTCGGAAGCTTATTAAGAATGGTCACGAACATTGCTCATTGAGAGGAGTTTTAGCCATCTCGATAGCTTATCTTTGTTGGTGAGTAAGCCTTTAGCGTGGATGCAAATTTAGGCATTAGAACGAGAGCATCAACGAAGCTTATATCAAAGTGAAGCTCATTGAAGATTTGGAAAAACTTCTCCATTTGCTCTTTGTTTTTGTCTTTGAGCTTCTCATCATTCATTCTTGATGGGTAAGGAAGTCGACTAGACTTTTGAGCCGGGATGGAAGTGTTTTCGGCTCAGATTTTCCTCGGAACATCGGGTTCGGACTTAAAGCTTGGACTACCGAAGGTGGGACGTGTCTTGATGCCGTGGGCTTGAATAATGCACCTTGTCCGTTGTCTCCTTGGTAACTTGACTAAATGCCACGGAGGAGGGGCATAGGAGTCGTGGGTCCATTGTGCATCTTACCACTACGAGTGGTGACGGCTTTCAACTCGGCATTAGGATTGGGAATAGTATTGCTTGGGAGTCCCCGGAAGATGGTGAAGCTTTGTTCATATTCATGTTCATGAAACCGCCATCATATTCTTCAACTCATTTGTCTGCCGAGGCAGTGTTGTATCAATTTCCTTTTAGCTCACCTCTCATGTTATTGATCCGAGTTTGCATAGAACGATGTTTGACTCGGTCATTTTCATGAAGTCATTCGGAATGGGAGCTTGAGGAGGTGGTTGATAACTTTGATGATTAGGAGCTTGATATGGTTGAGGTTGGTTGAAATTGTTCGGTTTTGATTGAAATTTTGAGAGTTATTGAAATTTTGTCCTTGATTCGAACAAAGCGATTTTGATTGCCATGGTTTTGCAGAGGAAAACGGGTGGTGTCATACCGCTAGGTGCACGGTAGTGAGGATCGACTGTGGTCGGTATTGATTGTGGTTTACCGCTATGGGAGCTTGGTAAAAGGAAGCATCGGTTGCTTGACAATCATAATACGCATGTGGACCACTACAAGTTTCACACACCTTGTTTACGGCTTTGATTGGTTCCGCTTATGAATTTCGCTTTTGATTTCCTTTACCTCTTTTATCATACAATGGATGATGTCCGTTAGAGCGGCTAACTGAGCGGCTAACTCGGAAGAGTTACCGGATGAAGAAGCGAGTGTTGAACATTGACTTTGTTGCGAGAAATAGGAACTTTGATTTTGCTCGCAAATCTCAATCACATCTTTAGGTTTACGATTCAAGATATTGCCGCCGCGTACATTCAAGGAATCTTGATCATTACCGTTCAACCCATTGTAAAAGATATTGACTTGTTGAAGCTCAGTGAATTCATGATGGGGCATTTCTGAGGAGATCTTTGAATCTCTCCCATGCCTCTCCAAAATTTTCATCGAAATTTTGACGAAATCCAAATTTCATTTTTCGATTAGTCGTCTTTGATGGAGGAAAGAAATAGTTGACAAACATTTTGAACAAGATCCTCCCAAGTTTCGATGGATCGAGGGGTTCTTTCCGCCAAATCCGGCCGTCCCTCAAGAGAAAATGGAAAAAGCATCAACTTGATGACTTTTGAGGTACATCCTTGAAATTGATAGTTGCGATCAACTTGTTAAACCAACGGATGTGCATACGGGTCTTCTCGATCGACCCGCGAATTGATTTGTGACACAAGTTGGATTAAATGTGTCTTCAATTCGAGTGATCGTAATTGATTACGGGTAAAACGATGGCATCTCCATAACCCTCGGTGGGTGCTCGGAGCATTTCGCCATAATGCGTTAAATCCGCCATGGTGTTGCTTGAAATAGTGCGAATCTCGGGTTCGACTATTTGGGCAAAGACGCTCTCGAACGTCTTCTAGGAATTTCGCTAGATCACGCAGGACTCGATGATCTAGAAGAACGAGTGCGCATGCACTAGAGTTAACTCTAAGGAATCTCGAGAGTTAAGGAGAGAAATGGAATTATGAAAATCTTCGATGAGAATGAGAATTATGAAGACGTTTTATAAAAGCGGGTGAGAAGAATCTTTATGGGTTTTCCGGTTCAAACGTCGATATCACAACAAAATCAATTAACACAAGATCGAGGCAAAACAACAATGAACTTAACCAATAATCCAAGATGAATGGCTTTTTGAAAAGGTACACCAATCACACGGACACAAAGGCAAGTTTTAAATCTTTAGTTCGGGAACTTATTATGGTCGCACCCCAGCTAGGTAGTGCAATCGCCTTGGTTTTCGGTGGTAATCTTTTAAGTTGTTTATTATTTAAGAAAACGACGATTCTTTTTGTATTTTATTATTTGATACATATATAGAAACAAAAGAAAAAATATTTTGTGTTTTATACGTTTTGCTTGTTTTGGGTTTTGGATTTTTATAAAAATATGGATATATATATAGATAGATGGATGATATGAACAAATGAGTGAGTATTCAAACAACTAATCTGCTAGACGAGACAAATAGCAAAGCTCCCCGGCGCCTAAAAATTTGATCTTGTGAAATCGCTAAGTTCTCTCACGCAAGCGTAAGAAAACTTAAAACAGCTTAAGCACGAAATCAATGAAGATCTGAGGAGTATAGTGTTTCCCCGGGTCGTTATGTCCCAGCGAGTTGTGCAATGAATTATCAAACGTTTAGTGATCGAGGAGTTTGAACGAGAAAAAGGATTTTGAATAAGATATTAACTACGGAAAAAGCCAACAAATAAAGACGGCTTAAATGCAAATTACAGGAAATTAAAAAGATAAAACCTATTAAATAAACGCTATCACTATATTTAAAGTGATGAACGTTTAAAACCTAAAACGTACGTTTAAATTAAAAACTACTTTAACGTACAAAATAAAACGTGAAAATTACACAAGATAAATCCTAAAAATATGAAAATACATTTTACAATCCTAATGATAAAAGATAATATTTGGAAAAAGAAAATTATTTTTATAACTAATTAATTAATTACTATTAATTAAAAACTATTTTTAACTATTAAATAATACTCAAAATAAAAGAAAATATGAAATAAGACTAGAAAAATAAAATTAAAACTTAGAAAAATCTAAAATATGATAAAACTAATTTTAAAACTGAAAAGATATTTTTTAGACTTTTATATATTTATTATTAATTTAAAACTATTTAAAACTAATTAAAATGCTAGAAAATACAAATTTAACTAAGAAAAATCTAGAAAAATACTTTTTTGTCTTTTTATATTTATCTAAACTTAATAAAATTGAAAAATTATTTTTTTGAACCTTTTTCTAATTTTTTGTATTAAAAGCTATTTAAAAAGTCTTAAAAACTAATTTAAATTAAGAAAAATAACAAAATAACTTAGAAAAATCTGAAAATTTCAGGAAAACTCTAAAATTATAAAAGGAATCTAGGAAAATTGGAAAAACAAGGTGTTGTGTGTGAGAAATAGCAACTGCTCTTGTAAGTGTTTATGAGATAAGCACTAAAATAAGCAAATGAGTACCAAAGTGAACCAACTGCTAACAGAAGCTCTAAATTACCAAAAATGACCAAATGCAACTCAAATCAACAAACATAAGCCATAGAATCACACTGATCACAGATTTTTTATGTTTGTGATTTTCAAGTTAAGACAGATCTGAGTGCTACTTTTGGGCACATACACAAGCTTGAAAATAAGCTCAAATGGAAAACTACCAATTGGGACTTGTAAAGGACCTGGGTGAGAGTAATTATGCCAAAAAGAAGACTATGGTGAGCCCAAGTGAGCCCTATGAACCAATCAGTAAGAATCGAGAAACTCTCGAGTGTCAACCGAGTTCATTGAGCGGGAATTAGTCCCAACTTCACAAGCTTGTTTGAAGCTTGTAGAAAAATGACTAAATTCCACAAAAATACGAGATAAGTAATGGTGCCGTTGAACTTTTGAAATGCCAATTCTCACCGAGATTGGCTCAAAATTGAACCCATGAAAATTCCTCCAATGTGAGTACAAAGCATTTTTCACATTGTTTGACTTTTTAAGACAAATATGCAAGTTGACTTTGGTGAACTTCTCCACTGATTTTAGGTACTAAGATTGATGTTATAAGATGTAATGAAACCTCTGCAAACTTTGTTTGAGACTTTTGAACACAAATCAAAAGTTTGGATTTCCAAAAATCACCACAGTTAACAGTGAGATAGATTTAAGTGAAAATTTGACTTTCTGTGATGTTGCAGTCCTAAACCAAGATTCAAATGATCATACTTATACTAAACAAACATGAAACAATAAAGATCAACCACTGAATATAACTCTAGGACAGATATCTCGGTCAATCCAAACACCCTCGATTATGAGTTTAGCACAAAAACAGATCTAAACTCTAAACTATCCCATGATACTAATCCAAATAAGTGTAAATACTCTAAATTCAACTATTTAAAGAGATTAAAACTAGTTACAACTACAAAGACAGATTATGCAAATGGAATTTTAAAATGACTTACAAGTGGTCCTAAGAAACAATTGCTTGAAACAACTCCCGAGGAACACTAACCTATTTGAACCAACCCACCGATTCCAATTCAACCCATAGTATGCGCATCAACCCATTTTCAACTCTATTTCCAATTTTAGCCCTCCGGTTGACTTTTGTTGACCGGTACAAAATGCTTGGAACTTAACTTTAAGCTTATGAAAAGCTATAAAAAGCTTATCTAAGCTTATATAACCGATACAAAGCTTATTGAAGCTTGGGTTTATGAAATGGAAATTAAAATTTTCAACAGTTAACAAATAAAGATGAAATGAAAGGAAACTTGGAATTAATGATTAAGACTTTAATAAAGCGCAAAGGTAACTTGATTTCAAGATGCTTAGAACAAAATATTACAAATTTTGAAGAAAACTAAGACATTATTATTAAAAACGACATAAAAGTAAATTACAACTAAAATTCTACTCTTTGCTTCTCTCTCTCTTTTTATATTCCAAAGCTACTCTCTCTCTACGAATCTTTCCCACCATTCTTGACCCTTGGATTGCTTAAAAATCATCTCAACCGTTTAAACATATTTTTGGCGCCAAAACTCTTTTCTGCCCATTGGAGGTTGAGTGAGGGGTTGGAGGTGCATTTAATGAGGTCTTGGATGTTAGTTAAGGTGGAGGGACAGGCTTGAGTGATTGGAGAGGAGGGGGGATGGGTTTAGCTAAGTTTCAAGGAAGCAGGTGATATGGTGGACTTTGGCGGGTGAGAAGATTGACCAGAAATTTGACCAGGCAAGTGTTTAATAATAGGGGGGTTCATAATTCAAAGTGACAGGGGTCCAAAGTGTGTCAAGGGTCCAAAATTGGTTAAAGGGTTTAAAATTTCAAGGACTAAAGGTGTAAATCCTGAAAATGTAGGGACCTAAGCTGCCAATTCATCAAACTTGTTTCAAGGGACCAAAAGTGACATTCTCAGAAAGTACAAGGACCAATGTTGCCATTTTCACATTTTCCAGGGACCAATTCTGCCAATTTTCAAAGTTGAAGGACCACTTTTGTAATTTTCTCAAACTTTTGATATTTTTCACCAAAGGACTAAATTTGACAACTTTTGATTTTAAAAGGACCTTTGGTGACTTTTGCTTTTGAAATTATGGCTCAGGGACTATTTTTGACAATTTATGAAACTTGGGGGACTAAAACTACCAATTTTGCAAACTTGATACATTTTCATCGATTTTGATAATTTTGCATTTGAAACACATAAAACACCGATTTGTGATATTTTGATCATTTTGATGTGTTTACGGCGTTTTCGAGATGATTTTGCGGTTTATTTCAGATAAAAATGATGAGTATTTAGACACTCATCAGTCTTTGTATCATTTCTCTTAACTTATATCTCCAGCAAAAACATGTTATTAATAACTAAGGATTGTAACTTAATGATCTCGAGCTAATATGATTTCCAGAACACAAATAATGCAATTATACAGGGCAAATGTTTTTAAAAAGTATTATACTTGACATCGTTTGTTTTCTGTGTAGCAAACAATTTTTTGCTTTTGAGTACATATTTCTTATTTCTATTTTTATCTTTTATGGGTACTGATTACTAGTGAATACCATTTTACCCTTTCAAATTACATAAATGGTCCCTGTGGGTTACCGAAATTTGCATTCACCGTCCTTATGGTAAATTACATAAATGGTCCTCGTCGTTTGGAGAAATTTGCATCCACTGTCCCTAAACTTTTTTTTCCATTCTTAATACGTTTTCATCCGTATTATACGGTTTTATACGTTTTTGTTCGCTTTTTATCCATTTTTATATGTTTTAGTCCGTTTTTATGTGATTATAAACGTTTTCGGCTTTTAATCGTTTTCATCCGTTTTTAACGGTATTCATTCGTTTTTTAATGTTATCATCCGTTTTTATCAGTTTTCGTCGGGTTTTTATACATTTTCGTCTGTTTTTATCTGTTTTCATACGTTTTTTCTAATTTCGTCCGTTTTTCTTACGTTTTTATCTGTTTTCGTTCGTTTTTTACGTTTTCTCCCGTTTTTATCTGCATTTATACGTTTTAAACGTTTTTGTCCATTTTTATACGTTTTCATTCATTTGTATACATTTTCATTTATTTTTCTTACGTTTTTATCTATTTTCGTACGTTCTTCTACGCTTTTTATGGTTTTGTATGTTTTTATACGTTTCCGTCCGTTTTTTACGTTTTCATATGTTTTTATTAGTCTTTGTCTGTTTTTATACGTTTTCATCCGTTTATATACGCTTTTATATGCGTTCGTTCGTTTTTATACGCTCTCTTCCCTTTTTTATATATTTTCATATGTTTTTCTACATTTTTGTACGTATTTATGCGTTTTATACGTTTTGTACGTTTTCATATGTTTTTTTAACCGTTATTAACCATTATCATCCTTTTCATATGTACAAAAACGTATAAAATCGCAAGAAAACTTACAAAAGCGGACGAAAACGTATAAAAAAGGACGAAAACATATAAAGCGGATCAAAATCGATAAAAGTGGACGAAAATGTATAAAAACGAATATAAACTTATGAAAACGTATAAAACGTATAAAAACGGACGAAAACTGATAAAAACGGATGAAAACGTATAAAAACAGACGAAATTGAATAAAAATGGACGAAAACGGATAAAAAAGTAAAAAAAAAATTAAAAAAAAAACGTAAGAAAAACGGATAAACACGGAAGTAAAGAAATGGACAAAAATTGATAAAAATGGACGAAAAAGTATAAAAACTAAGGAAAACTGATAAATACGTATAAAAATGGATGAAAACTGATAAAAATGGATGAAACATTTATAAAAACGGACGAAAACATATAAAAACGGATGAAAACGTATAAAAACGGATGATAACGGATACCCCTAGTTAACCCTCGAGCCTATCCTTTTCGCGGTTCTCGTGATATTTCGGTTTTTCCGAATATCAATGAAGAGCATTGTTTACACCCCACCCCAAATATACACCCAAATCGCCTTAGCCTACCCTTATGCACTCACTTTTAGTGCAAATGTTTGTTATCTCCCAACCCTTAGTTCAATTATCTAGTTGCTTGCATAAGTTGCTAAGTCGAGTCATATCCTTTGTATACGCTTTGGGATGATTGGGATTCATGGGAAAAGTTAAAGTTTATGAAATGACGGAAGGGAACGTTAAAAATTCAAATTCCCTTTGTTTGCGTAATAATGTACCCCAAGTGTTTTGATCTTTTCAAATCGGGTCAAATTAGTGTTAGAGTAATAAAACTCAAGTGTAGGGATATGCCTGTAAATCCTAGTATTTTGATGTTATCGTAGAAAATGGTAGAGTAAAAGTGTATGTGAAAAAAAAAAAAAAAAAAAAAAAAAAAAAAAAAACAGGCTACCATCCTCATCTATCTTTGAATTTATGTTTGTTTATTTCAGTTATCTAGAGTTTAGAGTGTCGAGTCTTGGCTTAGCAACGCCATTCTTCATATCTGCTAACATAAAGATTTTGACTTACCACCACTAAATAGCCTATCCCACCAAACCCTTATTTCCTACCGTAAGCCTAACATTACAACCCTTTAAAGACCTCTTTGATAGTCTTTCCTAGGTGCTTACGCCAAAGCGATGAA
>CM040244.1:87447546-87480902 GCA_022545495.1 Chrysanthemum lavandulifolium
GGTGTTTAATGTGTGTTACTACATTGTTAATGATTGATCTAAATGTATGCAAGAAGGTGGAGAAGATGTGCTTTGAAGTTGTGAAGAAATGGGAAAACAATGGGCTTATTTATAGCGAAAAGTGGTCGGGGCGTTCACGGACCACGGACCCCTTAAAGGGTTCCGTCCTTTATACAATTTGGTGCCGTGGGTGCACGACATAAAATCTAAAAATCTTTCTTCAAATCTTTCCAAGATATTACCAAATCTTACTAAGATCACATTTGATATATTGAGTGTCAATCTAACCAAAATATTCAAGTGATCTTCCAAGGATTCAAAGATGATGTATGACATGATGTAACATGTATTTCACTTTTAGATTAAAGGTTTATCAAAGTAAACTTGTAAAATGTATTATGTAACTAGTTAATAAAATATCTAGTTACCTTTTGAAATACTTGTGAATGCAAAATGTAAAATGAGGTTCGAAATAGAATGGTTAACCTATTAAAATACTTAGTGACTCTAAGCGTATTTTAAACATTCTAAATGATTTGTTAATGGGTTTGATCATAATGCCACATAACAAACATGTACGAACTGTTTGTAACATCTGAGGACTTGAGACATCGAGAGGTGTTGAATGTATGTTGAGACAAATGTAATTACAAGTAACTTGTACATTTCGTTATGTATTACAAGTTACATGTTTGTCATCAATCAAAACAAACGAGACTGTATAGATTAAATATCGTAATATTTGCACTAACACAGTGTTCATATAGGATTTACGAAGTGGAACCTCCGTCAATGTATATACGGTGTATAAAGTGCTCCCGATTTCCGCTTCAATTATCATTGGTTCCTCATTTCCTTCTTCTTCGGTTAGTGGTGGGAATGATATGTTGGGGCTGGTAGAGAAGCTTTGCGTGATTCTGTTGTTCCCCGTTCACTATTGTTTGAAACAGTTTAAGTATGTAAAACAAGTTAATAGTGAACTATGTCTGAAATTAACATAAGTAAAACACATAAAGTAATTTTCAACATTATATTCTTATTAGAAATAAATCAACATCGTTACCCAAGTACTTGCGAATAGTACTTGGGATTGAAATGACAAAGTTTGGTGACTCCTCTCTAAGCTCGGGCTAAGTCTTAGCACAACTCTTAGAGCTCATTTGAGCTATTTCGGGAACTAAGTTGTATTTGGAGGAGTGAAAAGATGGCTTGCGTGTATGTGTGTTTTACAATTCACAAGCTTAATCTTTTCACTCCATCTCTTATGCTATTTATACATGTATGATATTTGACTCTTTCCTAAGTGACAAAGCGACATCATAGAAGACAAAATCTTGATGTATTTTGTCTCATTCTAAAGACTATTCTAGGTAAGAGACAAGACCACTTTCCTAAGTTCGGTGATGACAGAGCACGATCTTTGCCATTCGGGGAAAGTTGACTTTGGTTGATAAGGACTTACGTCTTATCGATTCAACCTTTTCCCACCTTGTCCCGCTCTTTCTTGATCTTTACATCCTTGATCTTCTACTTGGTTTGTCTTGATGTAAGTAGTTGGAGAGAGTCTTAGGGATTCGGTGAGTTATTGTCATCACTTCACGAATCCACCATCTTCTTCTTGACTCGGTCTTCACCCTTTAAGTTCCGCCTTCTTGAGTGGAGAGACTTATTCTTATACTCGTCTTGAGTATCCTAAATATGACTCACCGAGAGACTATGCACTCGGTGACCTATTAGTGTTTAACGGACTAAACACTTGGGCTATTTTCTATTCAAATCCTAGATTAAGGGTTTGGGTATTCTTGAACCCAACAGTCTCCCCTATTTGGATATACAAATAGCCTAAGTGTTTGATCAATGTAAGTGAGCAAATGGCTTCTTCTTACCTTGAATGTACTAATGAATACAATAAGGAACACTAAGTAAAATTAACAAAACATACATCTTTTATTGATCGATTACATAGTTCTATCACTAGTACAAAAGATAAAACAAAATGATGTCGGTCCGGATGGATTCCAGTGCTTCAAGCTTGACTTTCTTAGTGATGAGTGTTTCCTGTCGGGATGGTCTCTTATTTTAGCATTCGGTCTTGGCAGAACACATTGTTTGCTAGGGTTTGTATCGAGAGGCCAGCGGTATGTAACTCGGCATTGCGACTACACCGGCGATCAATATCACTCCATCTTTGAAATCTTTGGGTTTCCATAGACATCAATGTGGAATAACCCTCTTCGAGCTTCTCAATCACTAGACAGTTCACAAACTTAACACCTTGACGACTCCCTATTACACTCAGGTCGAGGCACTTTAATCTCGGGTTGGAACTCAACTCTCTTCCTTTTGCGGTGGATGATTGTGGTTGAGATCCTTGAGGTGCGATTAAGCGGTTTGAATTCCAGATTAAATTTGGACAATCCTCGATCTTTCATATCTTTTCTTGAGCATCTTCATCGGTCCTTAACCACGCATTCTTCTTCTTTTCAATAATTGGACCAAGCTCATCGAGTTCGATGATCCCAAAGTCGGTGAATTTGAGGATCATGAACCTCAGTGTCTTTTATCAACCCCTACGTAGCGTTCATGGCGGTGGTTTGGTATTGGGGATGATTATGACATCTGTGATCTTTTAGAAGCCTTGACTTGTCATTGTCGATTGTAATGCTCAATTACGCTTTGCCTAATGGCTTGATTTTCTTCTTCTTTTCTTCCAATTGTTTTCTCATTTCGACCATCGAGCGACTGAGCTTCCTTGAACTTTTGTCTGCTGACCCTTTTCAAGCTTCTTAGCATCTATCCCAATATTTTCGACTTCCTCGGCAACTACTTGTACGGTGCTTCTCTCTCTTTCTTTCTTCTTGACAAGTTTCTTTTTCTTTCCTCCTTGCAAGGTGAGCACTTAGGCTTGTGGTGTGATCGGTACATGGTGTTGCCGATTTTAAAGGAATCTTCTAAGGCTCGGGAGTTGTCATTTGCCTTTTCCTTTGTTACGGCACGAGGAAGATGAAGTTGCTACCGAGGGGTGGTGGTGTTGTTGTTATTGGTGTGATTCTTGTCGGTGTTGTTGTTGTTGATGTTGTTGGTGGGATTGATGAGATAGGTATTCTTGAGATTGGTGGTGATGATGAGATTTGAGCTCTGATCTTGATGGTGTTGGCTCCCCTCGGTGTGAGAAGGAGGTTCTTCAATATTCTCCCCTCAGCTGTTGTCGGAGCGTCGGTGAGGCAAGATTTGGAGTTGGTCTTGAGGGGGCGGAGCCGTTTGATCCTTGAAGGCTGATAAATTTGAGATCATAGCCTTGATGTCGATGTGTACGTTTGAATACCGGTGACCTTTGCTTCCAACTTAGCACGAGAAACTTCGGAGGCGGTCATTACGGGCCCAAGATTCCGAGGCCATAGATGAGGAGGCTTGAGCCAAACTAGCCACTGCGTATTCAAGGAGTCGAATGTAGCTTGAAGAGGCGGACTAAGGATGGAAGACCACGAACATTTGCGATTTGAGCATATCGAGCGATTCGGTGAGGCTTGAGGATTGTTTCAAGAACGCCTCGGTAGCCTTTAACACTTTAGAGTTGAGTCTTTGGGTCTTCATTGACAAATTCCACGATTTCATCTACCTTTGTACCTACACCTGAAGGTGCACGAGGAATTTAGCCAAGTTGTCATCCGGTCGGTGAAGGTTGTCATACATCGGATCCACATGCTCATGAACATTTTCATCAAAGCCTTGTACCTCGACCTTTAGATCGGCATAACTCGCGGCGACCTCGGTGTGTTGTTCCGCGGCGTTTGGTGACCCCAGTATAACCTTCTTGAAGCTTTGGTGATCCATGAACAAGGCGCCTTTCGATAAGTGGGAGAACATTATCAAATCTTTCAAATTCATCGGTGGAGGAAGAGGTCATCATTTTCATCTTTGGAATGGTGATTCGGTATGTTCACATGGATCGGTGAGGCTCTTGGTGAACTTGAACCTCGGCGTCCACTTCTTCCCGGTGATAAAACTTCATCATCGGTTTGACAAGCTCATCTTAGAAAAGTATTCCGATAACATCGATAGCGGTTAACGGGGGTTGGTGATGGGTTCCATATCGGTGGTGGTATGTTTCCTACGAGTCTTTGTCCCCGTTGACCCCTCGGACACCGGTGGGCATTTCCAGTGCCTTATTGGAGTCGAGGATTGGTTGTGGGTTCCGTATCGGCGGGTTGTTTCTTTCCTCGAGTCTTTGTCCCCAGTGACCCCGAGACCGGTGGGTGTTTTCCGTGCCTTTGGCGGAGTCGGTGATAGTTGTATCCTGTCGGTGGGTTGTATCATTCCTACGAGTCTTTGGGATCGATCGGTGTGCCCTCGAGACAAAGGCTTGGATTCTAATGTCATCCTTGGGCATTGTGGAAGCGCTCCCCTACCAGTGGGTTGTTTGTTTCCTACGGATCTTGGGGAGTAGTGGTTGTGACCAAGAGCCTGGCTGTGATGTATCGGTGTCCTTCGTTGTCACGAGGTGGATGTTTCACGGTCATCGGTGGGTGTCTTTTTAGTCTCGGGCCTTTTGTGCCTTTTAGGTCATGTTCTTGAAGCCTTAGGGCCACAGGACTTGGGTTTAGTCTTAGTCGATCGAGACTTCCCTTTCTCTTTTAGGAGCGGGGTTTGGAACATGATCCTTCACAGTTGTTCTGACAACCATTTGGGCCGTCAATTCAATAGGAGTGACAAGGGATGGGTCTTTTGAAAATTGGATTGGCTCGGGATGCCGGGTAAAGCACCAAATTTTTCTTCACGAGGATAGTTTGAACCCGGTAACACTTGCAAAGCACAAGAGACAAACCTAGGATACGAAGCGTATTTCGTCCTAGTTTCGCTCTGTAGCTTGTTTCGAGATCACGTAAATGATCTCCCCATGTCGACAGTGACACCATTCATTAAGCGGTATGCCATCATCAATGAATAGAGTTAACTTGTTCGGTGGATGAGTGGTTCCAGCGAGGACACGAATCACAAAAGTGAATAGGATCCTCAAGCCACGGAAATGAGCTTTTGGTGGTCGGGTCTTGTCCAACGTTGGATCTAAAGCGATTTGTTTAACCCATCCTTCAACATGGAGGGTTCGGGATGGGCGACATAAACTCCTTTGTTATAATCGACCACATTGAAGTGCAAAGCGTTTTATAATCCGGGGTGAATCGTTGTTGCCCCGTGAAGACCGAATCGATGAGATATTCCACGAGAGGTGCGAGGTTGTTCTCATCGATGGGGTGTCGGGTCATAGGCCTTGGTGTTGCCCAAAACTCCACGAGGAGATTTTGGTAAACAATGGAGGACAGAACAAAGGCCGTTTTCGATGGGCAATTAAACAAAATTTCATAATGTCTTTGTAGGTTGGGACGGTTTGGGGTATTCAAAGTTGCCTATGACATTATTAGTTTTAAATTCAACATTTGTAAGATCCCTACCCTGAGAAGCAAGCGGAGAGATTGAGTTCTAGCCATTTCCATTTAAAAGATTTTAGGGTTTTGAAAATTTTTTGACTAGAATAATCAAAGTTTTTTTTTGATCTCTCAAGTTTGTGATGAAAAACTTTTGTAAATGTTTACAAGAAGGGTTTTCCAAAAGAGGTTTGAAGAGTTTTTGAGCACACACAAATATTTCTGAGTTTTAGGAGTGAGTCCCTTGTCGGGCAAGGTCCCGCGGTAATCGCGGATGCGGATACAAGATGCCTTCCGCGGCCAGAGGTTTGGTCCGCTAAACATCTTGCGTGTGTCTTTCAGTCTGGACCGTAGCCAATTCGTTATTGGGTTTATTGTTGATCCAGTACTCATAGTTGTTTTGTTGTTGGTCCTGGGCCCAATATGTGTATAGCATGAGTTAGAGCCAGTAGGCCTGCTACACGTGCTATACGTCATCAGTGGGACAACAATTTTAGTTTTTCAGAAGAGTAACAAAGCAAATAGTTGTTTAGAGATCCTAATCTACATCGTTTGTGATCTTTTTATTACTTTTGATGGTATTATAAATTTAATACCAAACTCAAACACGGTTATTTGGTGGCACGAAAATCTATTTTTTTTGTTTCTTTTGATGCTATGAGAAAACTGATACAAGCTCAAATACGGTCTTTTAGTTTATCAGCAAACTGTATAGGTACTATCATTGTTGTTTGATATCAAGTATTGCATATAAAGATGGTACAAAAATACTTGAAGAGAAATTGAAAAAATATGTTAAGAGTGATTGCAATGTGTTGTGAAGCTGTTAAGGGGTTTAAAAGACCTGTTTGTCGTGGTTTATGCTTTTGGGTACGATGAATGTATTGATTGATGATTACAGAACAAAGTGTACATATATTCATTAAAATTTGGAAAATGTAAGAATATCAATGATCTTCCTTATGTTTGTCCCAAGGGAAACGGGTTCTTGTGTTAGTACTATTTCGATATAACTAAGGATATATGTATAAGTTAACTTATATCTCCAGCAAAAACAAGCTATTAATAACTAAGGACTATAACTTAATAATCTCGAGTTAATATGATTTCCAGAACACAAATAGTGCAAGTATATAAAAGTTTAGGAAATGCTGCAACTTTTATCAGGTGGCTATAAAAACGAGTACTACTTGAGGTTATGATCAATGCCCATCTTGATTATTTGGGTGGCAGTAATCATTAAGTAAATCGGTTATTTCTTGGACAAATAAAATGTTAATATATTAAAAAGATATTGGCTAAATTTTTTCGTTATCTGCAAGAAGACGAATCTGCTCTACTAATTTTCGCACAATCTTTAGTTAAAACATTAATGTAAACGGCTGTGACTGGCTCTGAAACAAGATAGCAACCTTAATTGGCTTCTTGTTGCGTCTTCCGATACACTGAGGAAGATGCATTTGACGGTGCCTCGTAACTGATGTGTGCAGAGTAGCAATACATATACCTGAAAAATTGAAAGTAGTTTAAATCAAGTAAGAAATTTGATCTCTATGAAAAATATATAGCTAGGAAACTAGTTCCATAATATTGTCACATTCTGGAGGAAATTGTTTGCTCTTCCATCCATTTGAAGTTAGACCAGATGGATCTACAAGACTATAGGTAGTACAATAACATTTTTTTGAATTAGCAAAACACCCAAAATACCAATCAATGATGACAATGGCTATAAAAGTATTTCTATGTAAGTTTCGTCAAAAAGAATCATGAAACAGGTACTCAACAGCCTTTTATTACTACAGAACTCTATAAGTATGAGTAGGAGCGAATATTTCATTGTGGTTTATTTACTAAATAGGATACGGCATATATCCTTTATAGTCATGAAGTTGCCAGCATAGAAGGGCATATGGCCATATATTCAGTATATATAAACGATTTTGCAAGTTATCAACCCTACTACCAAAAAAGAAGGCATTTGATACTTACATTGTTACCAGAAATCTTGGCACGAGCAACTCCCATTCTTAAAATGATGAAATCGCTTAATATCCCGTACTACAATATCCCTTCGAGTCATTTTGCTAGCATACTTCATCAATGAATGACAATCCCCACAAATTTTTAAGTTTTTAACAATCCTAATAACTTCAGAATCAGTACCAGAAATAAGGGCAAATGCTAGTGCCAGTTTTTCACTATGACTTCCCAAAGCATCTTCCTTCTCTTCTTCTTCGATATTATGAAGCACCCACTCAGTTTCGGGCATGTATCCATGTTCTCTTGCACTTTTAGTAATCTCGTCTAGTTTTAAGTGTATTTCATTTGAACGGTCGTGAACATGATCACCGGCTACAAAGCTAGTCAATTTACCCTTTATTTCAATATAACTCCACCCGGGATCTTTAGCTACACCTTTATTTTTCATTTTAGTCCTTATTTTTTCTACATCTTGCCACCTGCCTACCCCAGCATAAACATTTGACAGAAAGACGTAGCCACCAAGATGCTTAGGCTCGAGTTCTAGAAGCTTCCCAGATGCATATTCTGCCATTTGAATGTTCTTGTGTGCCCTACAGGCGCTGAATAGTGCACCCCAAATGACGAAATCAGGTTCTATAGACATGTTATTTATGAATCTTAAAGCGGTGTTTAGACGACCAGCCCTGCCATAAAGATCAACCATTACTGCATAATGTTTCATCGTGGGTTCAATGGAATAGTCATGTTTCATTTTATCAAAAAAGTGAAGACCTTGGTCAATGTTTCCGGCATGCGAACAGGCTGTTATAATAGCTAGGAAAACTACACCGTCTGGCTTTATTCCTGATGCATTCATTTTATCAAAACACTGAATGGCCTTATCAAGATATCCATTAATCGCACAACCCCAAATCATAACACTCCAGGTACGAATATCCTTCTCTTCCACCATATCAAATACACGGCTCACATTCTCAATTGACCCACATTTCGCATACATATCCACCAAAGCAGCTGTAATCCCTTTGTTCAAACCAAACCCATTACTCACAACATAATCATGCACTCTCACCCCCGTCTCAAGAGCTCCAGATTTTGCACACGCCAAATCACACAAACAATTGTCTGATGATTCGGCTTCACAATACCTTCCTCCAACATCTCAAAAAACATCGCCAACCCCTTTTCATACTCCCCATTCTGCGAAAAGCCATGAATCATCGTAGTCCAAGTAACCACATCCTTCTCCTCCACACCCCTCCAAACCTCAATCGCCCTACCAACCTCTCCCGCTCCCATCAACCCATTAATCAAACAACTCCACGTCGACCCATATTTCATCGGCATAACCTCAAACAACTCCACACCCTTCTCCCATTCCCCGACCTTACATTACCCATTAATCAAAACATTCCACAACAACACATTCCTCCTCACAACACACATTTCATCATCAAACAGTTGGCGCGCACTTTCCACCAAGCCAACTTTTGCATACATCTCAACCAAACAAATCATGACAAATTCATCACAAATAAAACCCAATTTCAAAACCCCACAATGAATCTCCATACCCAACCACCCTTCCTCTAACGCGCTAACCGCCTTCAAAACAAACGTGTAACTTAACCTATTCGGGCTAACAACATTGTCCCTCAACATTTTCAAATAGTACATTATAGAGCTCATGTAAAACCCGTTATCAACAAGGGCGCGTATAAGCGCGTTGTATACATACACATTTGGGGTTTTCGTGGCGCAAAGAGGGATAAATCGTAGTTTAGGAAGTTGGGTTTTCGCGAAGAGGCGGGAATGAGTTGGGTTATGATTCGGGTGTTTGGGAAGTGGTTTTGTGTGATGATTTGTGTTTGGATTTGGTGTAAGTGTTTTAAGGTTTTTGATGAGTGGATTAACGTTATGAATTGGGGTTCGGTTTTTGGGATTGGTTTTTTGGCGGGAAAGGGTTTTTTAGGAGGGTGTTTGGGAACTGGTTTTGTGAAGAGACGATATTTCATTGTGTGTTTTTGGTTGCTGAGGAAATGTATTCAATGATATTTCATACACCTTAATTGTTGACATGCGGATTTTTTTTACATTTTTTCACCGTATAAAATGGATAGTTAATTTTCGGAAAAATTAAAATTGTTAACTTATACTCCGGTATATAATACATCTATTTTGAACATGTAAATTTTTTACTTTTATAGGTACAAATACGTATTTATGCACCATTTTACTATAATTTTGTTTTTAATCAGTGCCTAGTTGTCATGTTATTTTTTTTTCTTTAGGCTGGGCTCACTAGTAAGGTCGTCTGCCGTCTTTGATGTGGGTAGTCGGTCGAGGTAGGTCGTTGGGGGTTTTTTTTTTCAATCGAGCAAACGACCATCATATACAAACGCAAAAATCCAAAAACTTTGTAGCATGTTTCCGGTAAAAATAAATAAATAAATAAATCTTTCTTAACTTTTAAAATTTAAATATTGTAACACTATACATAACGCACTCATTTCACCATTTTAATCACAAATTTAAACTACAATTCTCTATAGGCATTCAGATATATTCTTTATATACACTTTTACACATTTAATCTACATAATGTCTTACGAGCTATTTTTAACACTTCATCTTCGGACGATGAAAATGAAGTTAATACCGAGCTTGCGTTTTTTACGGAAGCTTGTTGGGCAGCTTTTCAAGCGTCAAAACCAAAAATCCTACAAACCCACATAGACATGGATCATTACGGTGCTTATAATTATATTGCTAGATACTTATAAAATACCTAGTAAACAAACATCCGTGATCGAAATTGTATGGTCGTTTATAAGTCAGGTTGATTTAAAAAAAAACATGAATACCTAAATCGACATAAATCGTCATGAGTTGTGCTCAACATACAGCCTAAATGATTACCTAGTTATATACTCCCTCCGTCTCAAAATTATTGTCATGAGAGAGAAATTACTAAGTTTAAAAAAAATTGGGCCAGTATAAATCTCAACCACAAAAAAAAAATATTCCCCTAATATATTCTCTAATTTTTATTAAAAATAGAAAGTAGACAATCTTTTTGAGACATCCTAAAATAAAAATATGGACAATTATATTGAAACGGAAGGAGTACTTATATGTATAAAAGCAAGAGTATCGTAATTAAGTCATTCTCTTCGTTTGGAACCACATGTGTCACATTCTTCAACACACCTACTTAAAAATACCTCACATTCACAACTAACCTCAACCTCTTCACTTGGGCCTCACCCACCCTCATTTTATTTCTTTTCCATATTTTTTAAACACAATAAAATTCATTTTATTTAAATTAATTTTTTCTATCTTCGGTTTAAGAAAATGTACGCATCCAATCACTCGTATTTACGATCACTGATTATTGATATCGGTCCAAATATAAATTGTTTACATTTTTTACTCGAAATATAACTTTTGTTTTTAATGTATAAAAAGTACTTGTAGTTAATTTGACGTGGCCACTTTGGTTTTCCTTCACTCCCACGTGTTAACTTTAATTTTGTCACATGCGCCTTCACTTTCATCTCCCACTCAAAATTTAATTCATTAAACATCGATCATATCTACCTCAAACAAACATGAACATGATCCCCAACATTCAGTAGTGGTTCATATATTAATCCTTAATTTTGTTAACTCTTATTTGCAACTTATTCAGAACAAACACTGCAAATCTTTTGTCTTATTCGTGTCGTGGGAATGGCGAGTGGGCAAGTGGCGAGCCACCTTAGTATGGTGGCGAGGGGTGGCGGAAACCGGCGAGCCCTCCACCTAGGATTGGCGAGTGACTTTCGTTGTGATACCTCTTGCTCTAAGAAAGTACACATACATTTGGAGTTTGGACACACTTTGACTATCGAAAATGCCAAAAGTATAATGCTTTACTCGATATATTTTATATTATCGCATTCGCATTTTACAACTATGCAAAAATAGACATAGTATTTTTATATCGAAATGACAAAAATACTGCTTTCTAATTTATATTTGTTGGTATGTGATATGTTAAATAGATTTGATTTTCCTACTTCGACTAGTTTTTGCATCGAAGTAAAACCTAGAATATTAATTTCTATAATGTGTTCAAATTTTGTTGAAAACCAAAGGCCACCTTTTGTTGGAGCAAGAATATGTACTCAACTTTCTAACAGTAAAAACTTATATATATATTATAGACTAAAATACACCGTTGGTCTCTAAATTTGGCAAAAAGCGTTGTCGTGTAGCGTAACTCAGATTTTTCGTCGCCAGTAGTCCAAACTATGGGTTTTTTAGGCCAAATTGGTCCCTTGACCCCGTAATGCCAAGGTCAATGTCCATTTTGTGTTATTTTGTAGAGGGTATACTAGATCATACACATTTATACCATACCTTAGTTAAATGTAACCCAACCCAATACCCTACTAGTACCAGCAACACACACTTGGCGTAATTAACAGGAACATACATTGAACCCTAAATACAAGCAACATACATTCAAATCAAATCAATAAACAAGAATGGCACAAAATGATAAGGGGAGGCTTTGTTCATTGCGTTGAGGAAAGAGATTGCTTAAATGAAAATGGTTTGGGTGTTAAGAAGGAGAAGGAAGATGCTGACATTGGGTTATCAAAGGTTAATGATTTGGAAAAAATGATTGAAAATCTGAAAGCTTTGTTTAAATATCTTAAGGAAAGGAATGACATGAAGGAAAAGGATGATATAACAAGTTGTGGGTCTAGCTAAGTGTATGTTTAGATGATAGAAAAGTTTGTAATGGTCGTTAACAAGAAATCCGAGCAATAAAAATCTGAGTTATTATTTTAACTGATAGTGTTTAGTTGTGCGTTGGTAAATATGTTTGACTTAGGGAAGTCAAACATATTTTAAGTGATAATGTTTGACTTAGGGAAGTCAAAAATATATTAAGTGAAATCGATCAAAAGCATCTCTTGCTTTTAACAATGGCATACTCTGAATATAAAATTGTGTTGTGCATTGTAACTGATAGATTTTATTGTGCATTTCTAAATAGGTTTGACTTAGGGAAGCCAAAAAATTAAAAACTTACAATTTGTGGCATTTGCTAAATTGGTTTGACTTCGTTAAGTCAAAAATCAAGATGTTACAATTTGTGGCATTTGGGTTGTTTAGTTTCACTGTCAACACTAACACCATACCATTTTTTCATAAACAATACAACATTGTCAATACAATAAGATATCTTAATGCTAAAGCATTTGCATTTTGAACATATATAACATTATAACCATTGTGATTAGTTTTGCTGATAGAAAATGGTGTTTAGTTTTGCTAATAGAAGGGGTGTTTGGTTTTGCTGATACAAAAAGTACACCCAATAGCACAATACAAGAAGAGATTAAATGCTAAAACTTAGATTTATATTTCATCATAATTCTAGTAGATTACAAGAAGAGCAAGAACTAGATTAAACCATCAACAACAACCAAACAAAAGATCCATTCACATATCCCTGTCAACAGCCTGATAATCCAAAAGAAGCAAACAAAAGACCCCATTCAGCTACCCTCATCAAATACCCATCTTTGCAACGTAACCTTCCTGCTTACGAATAGCAGCATCAGTTTCACTCAGTAGCTCTATCAAACGAGCAAGTTGGTTGGTTTGCCTGGCCTGGGTATCTCTCAGCGCATCCAAACAGTCAAGCGCCACACCATACGGTCACAAAGCTTCGCTTTCCACAATCAACTCTCTACGCTTGATGATCATCCTCTTGAGATGATCAATGCAGGCACGAATTAGTTTGCAAATAACACTTCTTCGGCAGCCTCTTGCCCAAACCACAATCCTATACGATAAAATACTAAATAAATGAAAATATAAAGCAAAGTAAATAATCGGGATCCCTCCAAATCATCGGCGAGTAGCCGATGACTGGAGGGTAATTATTATATGGTGTGTTGAATCTAAAGCTTCGATACTATATAAATAACAAAAGTTATATTATTGATTGTGGTTTTGTGATTACATAAAAAAGTACATGTCCATTTATAGATACATAACTTATTGAACAAGCATATAAAACCGTAAACCTAATTATCCGGACACACAAATGCAATAATAATTATCCGGACACCCAAACTTATGAAGAAATTGGCAGATATATATTTCGATCGGGTTACCCAAACTGTTGAGTCTACATTCCATCTTTCTCCTCGACAGATGGCGTTATGGAGTTCATTAAAGGAGGATCATACTTCGGATTGGCTTAGGGTGGCTCCGATATCTGGTGGGACAAACTATGAATGCTAAGGCTTATCGTTGTGTGCTATGTTATCGGTTGGGTGTCCCCTTTTCATCGTTCGTACCTTGTTCAACTTGTTCTAAGGTATTTTCGGAGATATTTACGGGGATCATGATGTTTAGGTATGCGGTATTGTTGGCATTAAACATCGGCATAACCTTGTGCGTGATGTTCTTGTTGATATATGTTCTCGATCCGAATTTACGCTCTTGGGAGGTGGATATTGGGCTCTCAGAAGGGACGGATCCTTGCGACCGGTGATATATTACTTTACTCGTGGGATAGTGGACGTGATGTATGTGTTGATCTTACGGATCGTCGCCTCGACGCAATCTGGGATGGCCGATTTTATGCCGGGCGGCGGTCATTGATCTTGCACATCGTAAATGGCGTGTCAAGTACGATGCGAAATGTGCGGATATTGGATATGGGTTTCTCCCTTTCCTTTCTTCGTTTGGAGAACTCGAGAAGGATGCGATTACCTTACTCGGCGTATTTGGCGTTTCTCTACGACTCGAGACATTGGAGTAGCGTGTAGCGATCCATATTTTTAATAGGATTGGTTTTCCGTTCTTCAGAGGTGTGGGGCCTGAGGTTTGAGGCTTCCCACCAATTTTTTGTAATCCTATGAGTTTTTAATAAAAATGTTATTTATAATAATAATAAAAGGATAATCCAATTTATTTTACAAATTTTGCTTAAGGTTTACCATGGTTTTAAAGACTAGACGTGTATCCGGGCATAACAACGTGATTTTATAGTGACAAACAACCATGATATTAACATTGGAATTAAATTAAAAAAAACAAAAACAAAAACAAAAAAACGAAAAAACAAAAAACATCGTCTTTTTTTAGAAACAACATTAAAAAAGTTGTCAAAAGTTTTCATGCATATTTTTTTATGAGTGATGATTTGCACTATATAAATTTATTATCACACTCCAATTTATGATGTTTTGACATATTTACCCTTACAATGTGAAAATAAATACAAATGATGTAAGGTCATAAATCTTAAAATACAATAAATTGAAGTGTGTCAATAAAATTATAGAGTGCGCAAATCATCACTCTTTTTTTTATGGATTATTTTAACTTGTATCATGATGACACAAGTTTTAAAGCATTAAATGCACACATTTTTTTTAAATAAAGTTATTTCTATGTTAAACAATGATAAACTTGGTACATATCACAAACTTAGAAAAATATTAACATCAAGTAACATGTAAATATGGTATTATAAGTTATGTAAGGATTCAAAACTTATGTCACTATCACACAAGTTGGAGAAACCATTTTTTATATTTTGGTTGGAACATTGTGAAAACAACTATTTCATTAAAGCAAAATTGTTTGAATTTTTATGCAAGAAGGTAAACATAAGATTAAAATTATGTTTTAAGTAGGTCAAATGATTGAAAAAAATGTTATACTTGTCAATATTTGTTTTTGTGGGTAGTGAACAAATTTTTCTTTATTAGATCTTTTTTTTTAAATTCATCCTTTTAGGGTTGTTATGTGACGTTTTGGCCTAAAAAAATTTCTATTAGTAGAAGGCGAAAATGTACAAAAATTTCATGAAATCTTGCAAAATGATGAATTTGAAAGAAAAGTCATAAAGAAAAAATTTGTTCGTATCCACAAAAGCAAATGGTGGCAAGTATGATACTTTTTTCAATCATTTGCCCTTTTAAATAAGTATTTTGAAGATTGAATATTACTTACTTTCAAAAAATTTAAGTTGTAAGTAAAATTATTTTTCTTTTATGCATTAGAGATAACATATAACAAACCTACAATCTTTTTAGTACTTATATGAAAACTTGTAACTAATATACGAACACATATTTAGTGATTGTAAATACGGGTATGTTTGACATACGAGATTATTAAGAGATTATGCTTAATTTTTATAAAAATATGCTACTTAAAATATAATATTTGTTTAATAAAAATAATTTATAATAAATTAAAAAAAAAAAAATTCATCTTTGAAAATTAAATACTACTCCATGTAGTTTATAAAAATAATCTCTTTTTATAATCTCACTTTTACTCTTTATCTCTCTATCTAGAGCTCCATTTTTAGTTCTACAACATTTATTTTGGCCAAAACCACGAACGTACAAGATAAACGGAATCTGAATGCAACAAAATGCAAATCACCGACAGACTCAAAGACATGTAGTTTATTTATTACTCGTAAGTCGTAAGATATTTTATAATAAACTATATTTTTTGCTGTTATTTTCCAAGGACAAGGAAGACAAGATATGGCCTTGCTTAAAAAAAGAAAAAGATATGGTCACTAAAATATAGTACATATGATAATGTCCACGTCAATAAGACTTAATCCAACATGTTGCTAGTCGCAGTTACTAACATGTTCCGGTATGTTTAACCCAAGGAATTATTGAAAAATTATCCTTATTTTTTTAAAAATATAAACTACTCAAAATTAAGATTTGTTTGGCTGACAAAACTTATAAAAATTATAAAAAAATAATCTTTTATAATCTCTAATATTCAATACTACTTCATTTAACTTATAAAAATAAGTTATTTTTATGATTTAATATATATATATATATATATATATATATATATATATATATATATATATATATATATATATATATATATATATATATATATATATATATATATATATATATATATATATATAGATTTAAGATCGTTTGAGACAAAGATTATTTACATCTGGGGATCAATCTCACCCTCCATTTTATTTGATCAATTGATGAAATTAATCCCAACAATTTAAAACCCACTTTCGTCGTTTTTTCAAATATTAATATCTTTCGAGCAGTTAATCGTTAGCGAAAAAAATATATCGTTCTGACGGCGTTTAATTATCTTTTATAGATAGACACTTTGATATACTTCGACAAAAATATTTTTCGTATTTTCACGTTTTTTAAGTTTTTTCGTTTTTTTACGTTCTTGAATTTTGCGTTAAAAAAAATCGTATATGATAAAACACTAATTTGAATATCACATGTGATATTGTTCTTGAATTTTGCGTTAAAAATCGTATATGATAAAACACTAATTGAATATCGCATGTGATATTAGTGTAATATCATATATGATATGTAATATCACGTGTGATATTGTGTAATATCACATATGATATTACATATCATATATGATTTATGTAATATCGCGTGTGATATTGATTTAGTGTTTTATTATATATGATTTTCTTCATCTGAAATTTCGATAACGTAAAAAGCGAAAAAATAACGGCGTGAAAAAACGATTTTTTTTTTTTTCAAGTCTATCAAAGTCGTCTACATAGAAAGATAATTAAATCTTCGTCGCGATGGTATAAATATTTTCACTTAACGATTAACGGTTTAAAAGATATTTAAATTATAAAAATAGGTGAAATAATAAAATGTTTTTAATCTCACCCATTGATTTCTTTTTAGATGTATGGTGGAGATGAGTCCTTTGTATGTGAGAAAAGTTTAGTATGTAAAATAACTCTACTTCGTTCGTATATATATATATATATTACTTTTATAATTTTCTTTTTCATCTCCGGTTTCGGCAACATTCGTTTTGTCAAAAACAACAGCACATTTTTTTTTACTGATTTAGAACAATCCATTTTACTTTTGTCTCCATAACACCTACCAAAGACACTTGTACCTGATTAAAACAATGTCTAACCACTACATAAAAGTTAAGGCATAAAACAAAATATTTGGTGCCACTAAAGAATCAATTGAATAAAATGTCATAAGATAACCAATCATAAGTTTTGATTAGACTCTCAACCCCGAAAACAAGAGATTAAAAAAGTGAGACGGTACAAACTTATGATTAATCTTTAGGTTTTTTATTTCATTTTCATGTTACTCTCTTCTTATCAAGATAAGTTATTTTAACTTATGGATATGGACATAAGATGTAAAGTAAAGAGGTAGAGTTGATCCAAATGTCCTTTTGAAATTGGTTATCAACTTTACAATCATGATTCTTGAAAGAGTACATGGTAAAGTAGACAAAAATATGATGTTTATGGATATTGCTCAGTATGAAAAGCTTACATATGATTTTTCTTTTTAGCTTTAAGATGAACTTGGGATATTATTAACAAAAGCAGTTGTCATTAGATTCGAAAATGAAGCTATAGATCGAGAGATAAAACATGCGCTTTGTTAACATCAAATAGGATCACTTTTTAGTTATCATTGTTTCATGTTTATTACTTTATTTTATGTGAATTTGATACTTAATTGCTTCCTATTTGTGTAATAGGATATAATGAAGCATTGGAACGGAAAGATGCTGATATTAGACTAAGTTTGAAGAAATCTTGAAGAAATATGAGATCAATGCTTCTACGACACAGAGAAACATTTGTCTTTACGTCGTAGTTAGTATAGAGTTTGAAGAGAAATCATTTAGAAGTAAAAAAGATGAATTGATGCAGTGATGCTTATCAAGATTGTATAACATATACCATTTAAAAAATAAGAAAAAAAAAAGAAAAAAGAAAAAATTAGAATATCCCATCATAACACATATCTTAGACCTACCGCCAAGCTTATCAGAATTATTAACAATAGTAGCAAGGACATACAGCCAAAAATTCTTAAATGAGAGAGAGTAGGAGACTTTTTTCATATCTTACAATTTTGTAAATCAAACTAGACCTTTTTTGCAAAATTTCTAAACTTTTGCAAACCATTAGAACAAAAAAAAAAAAAAAAAAAAAAAAAAATTGCTAAATTTTGCTTTTGTTAGACAAAGTACATCTTATATTAGCATGCACGTTATTTTCTTGTACAAAATTAATAAGATTAATAAGAGTAGAAAGTTGTTCATTGGTAAAAGCACAAGAAGAACTAAACCCTAGAGTGTTATTATTATACACCCCTTTTGTTATTGTTTTGAAAATTGTCGTTATTTCCCTTTTTTCCAAAATTAGGTGGATAAACAATCGATTTGAAACATTTATCAATTGTATGACCATTAAAACCACAATGTTCACAAACAAAAACAAGTGCATTAACATGTCTTCTTTTATTATCAATCACTTTATTAAAATTGACAGCAGTTTGATTAGCAGACAGATTAACAGATCTCACAGCAGTTTGATTAGCAGACAGATTAACAGATCTCACAGCAGTTTGATTAGCAAATTGATTAACACTTCTAGAATTAGAATCATAATTATGATTTCTACTATTACTACAAGAAACAAGCATAGGCACCTCTGACATCAGGCAATGAGTCTCGAGACAAAAAAAAAGTTCTTATTTACATACTCACATAAATATCTTCTAATCCCAAGAATTGCATTAATTTCTTAAGTTGATTATGCTTTTTAAAATCATCATCAGCATAACAAGTACATCTAGGTAATTGAACAAGAGCATCAAACTGCTTCCACAATGCACTCAACTCTAATAATAATCAGAAATAGAAGAACCATTTTGAGTTAGAGACTTGTTTTTATGATATAAGTTAAAATTAAGGGACCCATCAACCCTGTCATAAGTTTCTTTTAATTCTTCCAAAACAAACATGGGATGCTCTTTTTGAAAAAAATGACCAAGAAAAAGTTCCTCATAAATTGAATTTAAAATCCAATCAAGAATCATAGTGTTGCATTTGTCCTATTGTTTACCCAAAATTTCACCAGCATTTGATCTTTTGCAAGTACCATCAATAAAACCAATTTTCTTTCTTCCTTCTAAAGCAAGTATAGCACAAGACTAAACACTATAACTTCAGTTTCTTTTAGTTTCACATATACAACAGTAAGAGTACCAGCATCATTAAGATGCAAATGCAATGGGTTACTTATATCCAGTTTATTGTTTTCTGAGTTGCATTTTCATCATAAGTATCATATTCATTATGCATATATTCATAGCATCTACATGACCATATATCATTTTGACAGAATTTAAAAACAAACAAACAAACAAAAGAAATACAAAAAACAGAACAACAAAAAGTACTAGATGGTAATAAAGAGACCAAGTCACAAAGTTGTACCAAACACAAACCAAATCTAGACCAGGGCAGTGCTTCTCTAGGAAGTAGATCAAGATTAGTCTAGACTTATTGGGTCTATGTTTAGATAACCAAGCAATTTGTAACACACGCCAAACAATCACCAGCACCACAAACACAATTAATCCACTGATCAATACTCTAAACTTCTCACAATTAATCCACCAATTCTAAAACAAAGTTAGTAGACGATATTCCACATATAACAACGACACATATTTTTTCAGGGTTATTATGTGCTATTAAAAACACATAAAGTGTAGAGCATGATATAAATAGTTAAATCTAAACAAGATCATTATAAACATCATGCCAGTTAAATAGAATCCAATCATTCATATAACACAAATCTATACAAATAATTAATCGATATTAACACATAATAAAAAAATTATGTAAAAAACCGTGCGTGCACGAGTATTATATTTATATAAGTATTAAAAATTTAATATAAGTTTATTAAAAATCATAAACATTATAAAACTATATCAGCACAAACTTCATGTGTGCACGAATTGTAAAAGTAGTTTGTTTTAAAGATATTCAGCTCTCAATCGTCTAGAATAAGATAAATAAAAGGGGCAATTATGGCAATGCACTTTCCGCTCAAGGTGGCAACACTTTCTAGGAAAAAATTTGGCGTATTCCTTAACTAGACTTTGAGACTTGCGACTTTTAATCTCAGAGTGCCAAGTGTCCTTCGAAATTTGTGAACCCAATGATTGTTTTCTGACTTTTACTAGCTATACTTTTAAAGCGACCGAAACTGAGCGACTTTTTTAATATTCTTGCGAAATTCTTTTTGTCCTTTAGTAAAAAAGTCATACTTACTAAAATATTTTTTTTATACTTTTAGCGCCTTCCCAATGCTGAGCGACTTAAGCGAAATAATATTAGCGATTTGTTTTACTTTATACTTTTGTACCTTTGTGTACTTTGTTTATATAACTTTTCAAAATTATAATTTTACACTTTGTTTAAATTTTTACACACACACACACACTAACACTCTACTAACCCAAAACACAAATCAAAAAGTGAAATCAAAATCCTAAACCTTTAATATACTCGTTCCCTAACTGAAACCCTAATTAATTAGTCAATTAAATTCTCAAATGGTAAACCTTGCCGATATTTTGATGCTAAGGTAACGGTTCGTTCCCAGGTTAAGTTGCTTTCAAATATTAAGTCTAAGTTGTTACGCAATCCAGATCGAATGAGGTTGTTTAGTGCAACTGTTTTTGGGCCATGGTTAGATATTCCTAAACAAGGCAATGACAATCATTTGGTGAATTTTGTTTTACAACACCAGGTATATATCCCCCAACTGCTTGATTCTTGTCCCCCATTTTATACAAAATTGGGAATAATCTATTGCAATTCGGTCGTGGAGAGTTTTATTGATGACCGGATTTCATTTTGGTCCTTTGCCTGCCACTGCAGAAATTGAGCGCCGTCCTTTTGGTTTGCGTGTCTTTCCCGAAAAACAGTTTCTAAGAAAGGTTACTGTAAAAGGGAGTGAGATTTTACAGTGGTTTGAGAAAGATACCACAATTTTCAAAGTTATCAAATGAGGATGCGGTAAGAGTATGTCTGTTGATAGTCGCTGAGGTCGTGTTCATAGGTCGTGGACCTTGGTACATCGTTGACAATCATTTGTTGGAATTAGTTGAGGATTTTGGGGCATGGAATGCCTATCCATGGGAGAGTTCTTGTGGAGCGTTTTACAAAATTTAGCCAATGTGGTACCCAGACATTACCACGCTTACTACAAAGAGAAATCGGAAGAAAACCCTTCTAAAGGCGCAACATATAATATTTGTGGCTTTCTCTTGGCTTTAAGGTTAGATTTGTAGACATTTATGAACATATCGGTTTTGTTTACTATTTTTGGATACAAATTTGTTATCTTGCTTTCATTGTACATTACTTTGATTTTTTCGTTCATTTTAGATATGGATTCTTGAGAGTTATCCCAATAGCGGTTCATGGTGGACCAAAGACCCGACAAAGATACCACGTTGTCTTTCTTAGTCAAAGGGTAAAACATTTGCCAAACGCGATTATAGCAAACTTTTTGGTCCTGTAAGCATTTCCATTTGTTTGTATTTGTCAAATAAGTAACGACTTCTTTATATTTGTTTTTGACTTTATAATTGTTTGTTTACTAGGGTTCGAATCCAGTATTAGATCTTGTTCCAACAAATGCAGAAAGGTTACAACCATGGTTTACACCTAGTAATGCTTATTTTAGCGAGTTGGATCGTCTAGAAAAACAATTACCTGCCGATGATCCCACTAATGAGGTAAGTTGCACATTTTGTATCATTTCATTTTCATCCGTATCAACTACATTGTTTATGCGACTATTCACGTTGACAATTGACCAATGCACATTTTGTTTCGATCTTGCTTCGTAGGTACATGAAGTTACAGTTCATAAAGAGGTCGCGGTAACTGATAAAGAGGTCGCGTTAGCTGATAAAGATGTGCCGATAACTGCTAAAGATCAAAGTTCCAATCAAACCGACATACATGCCGAGGTTGCGGCATTGAAGGCACTTGTATTTATGATCGATAAACCCGGAGCCAATGTGGAGGTCAAAAATAGAATTGCCGTGGTTGAGGAAGCTCTAAAGATACAACGTCCAAAGGTGAAGATGCTCTTTACATTCATTTTTAATCAACATCATTTAGATAGCAATATTTTTTTCACCAACTAATGGATTATATATATTTATGTACAGAATTCACTGGTTATTCATGAACAATTGCAAATAAGGCAATGTGTTGATGAATCTTTAGCTTCCAAAGATGGCATGATAATGTCCTTTAATATTTGTTAATCATTTAGGTCTCCTTTCTTTAGTGGTAGAATTGATTGTATATTTTAAATTTCAGACTTCAACTCATATGCACGACAAATCGGATGAAGATTGTTTTGGCCAAATGCCATGGAAATTCGGACTTCAAGTCAAATTCATAATGAAACTCGAATGGTAGCCTATTTTGTTTGATGTTTATTCTCATGATGTTCATGCGGCTGATGATAAAAAGGTTATGTTCCCCGTAATAGTACTTTTGTTTATCGTTATTTTGTTACATACCTAAATCAACTTTGTTAACTACAGACCTTAAGCCCATAACCTGATCAATCATGCGAGAAATCGACATGTGTTATTGATGATAATGAACAAGTTAGGCTTAATTATATAGACCCTCTCGCAACTTGAGGATTTATGTCTTCCAGTCAAACCATTACCGGTAGTTGATCACATGCCAGATGATGATCCCAGTCATATGAATTTACCTAATTTGAATCAACAATTTTCTAAATCGGCTGTTGAAGTACGTATATAATAATTTCACCTGCACTATCTAAAGATGTTTGCTACATTTGGTCATCTATTATAGTTGTGTTTTTCTTGTATAATTACAGGGCAATAACTTTGATGATGATTACTCTGTTTATGGATCTTTGAAATTCAACGAGCATGGGTTACATATTCAAGAGCCGAAGGAAGATGAACAAAAGACTGCTGAAAACAAGGAAGATGGCGAAACAGCAAGTGAGGTAGTGGTAAATGTTGATGAGAAACCTAGAGGCGGTTTAAGCTACTGAGATACATGCTCATGATTGCAATGTTACTGAGAAAGTAAGTGAAGGTGTGTTTAATGTTGATGATAAATCTGGAGGGGCGGTTCAAGGTAATCAAAATAACATTGTTGATTGCAATGCTACTGATTTAGATTCTCATGATCGTGAGAAAGTAAGTGAAGCAGTGTTAAATGTGGATGAGAAATCAGTAGAGGGGGTTCAAGGTAATGAAAATAACATTGTTGATTGTAATGCTACTGATATAGATTCTCATGATCGTGAGAAAGTAAGTGATATGTGTCTAAATACACATATATTTTATATTATTTAAACCCACAAAAACGACCAAAAACACACAAATGACTATATAAATGTTACAAATATCATTGAAATGTGTTTTATGTGAATCAGTACAAAAGATTGAAAACAAGTGAAAAGCATGCAAAGTTCACAAAGCTGTCATTTTCGGTCCACAAGTTTCACAAATTAACAAAACTAGTCCCTGAAAGTTTAAAATGTATGAAAAGTCAACTTTAGTCCTTGGATAATCAAACAAGTTCACAAATAATCCCTGGATGAAAGTTTTCACAAATTGGCAACTTTTACCCCTCAAGTTTCAAAATTGGCAAAATTAGTCCATGGGTGTTTAAAAATGGAAACTTAACAAATAATACCCTTGTACTATTCATAACTTATAATTTGGAACCTTTTGATAACTTATGGGAAATTTACAATTTCACCCCCTCAAAATCCAAAATTGACACAAATGGTCCTTAAAGTTTTAAAATGTTAAAATTATCAACTTTGGTCTTTGTGTTATTGTTTATTAAGCGGGATTGGTCCTTATGATAACTTGGGAAAGTTGGCAACATAAGTCCTTGAAGAAAATCGAAATTACACTTTTGGTCCTTGTGATATACTAAACCAAACCGGACCCTTTGTATTATTTACCGAAGCCCAAAAGCCCAGCCCAAACCCTTTATAATAAAACCGGTTTGACCCCAGTCAAACCCACCCTCCCTCTTCTCCTTCCTCACAACCCCGCCAAAACCATACCACCCTCCACCTTGCCTGGTTTTGCCACCTCCATCCTTCCACCTCAATCACCTACTCTCCTACTTGTCCCCTCCACCTCCACAACACACCAAGGTTCATTAATTGCTCTCAAACTGCCCCAAGCTGCTTATATGACTTTTGGCGCCAAAAGTAATTTAAACGGCTAGGATGAATTCTGCTTATCCAATGGACACAAATTAAAGTGGGATTTGACTGGAATGCTAGTGGGAACTCAGTATGTTATAAAAGAAAAGAGAAGGAAGAGAGAAGACTAACGTTGGGCTAGCCATTGTTCACGTAGTGTAGTTTTTAAATGCTTTCTTTAGATTAAATGTCTTTTAATATTTCAAATGTTGTATTGATCCTTAAACTAGTGTAATAGAACTTCCTTTACAGTTTAATTTAAATCTATCTTACAGTTTCAAGTTTTTACTTTAATGTTCCTTTAATTTCTTGCCATTTAAATTAATGTTGATTATGGTTGTTTATTGGACTCCATTAGCTCATGTAGGCTCCTGACAAAGCTCACTAAGCTTTTAGATACATCAAAACAGTTATAGTTTTTAAAATTCAAAAATACCAAAAAGAAATCAAGAAAATAGAAAAACAAATAAAAATCAGTTTGCAAGATGATCAATGCAAGGAGCAGAGTGAATCCTGGATGGCTTTGGTTTAGAAGCTTTATGGAAAGCTATATGTGTGGTAAGATCCTTGGTTTCTTTGGTTCTCAGCTTGATGCAACTTGTAAGCCATTTTCTTAGATTTTGCAATTTACTGTTTTGTTTACTTAATTGCTTTCCTTTTCCTGTTTTATTGTTCCTTTGTTGTTTGTCATTGTTTATCTAGTTTTATCTAGGTTAATCATGTTTTGGATTGGTTGTGCTTTAAAATTGCACTTGACCGCCAATATGCCAATTTTGATGTTCATAGGCTTAGACTTGTTTGACCTCTTGTTTATGCTAAAAAAAGGTCTATTTTGACACAATATGACCTCTGGATTGAATATGATGGGCTTATGCAGTCACTTGTTGTGAAAACTTCAATTTTGGTCCATTAAAGGGTTGTTTGGATTTAATAATGAAACTGTGAAAATGGTTGTGAATGGTGTTGTTTCTATTTGATTCACACTATATGGAACCTATTTGACTCAGTGAATTACTAACCAAAGGGTTTAGCATGTTAGAAAGTCAAATTGACACTTGACAATCTAGATATGAGAACTTTGAGGTTGTTAGATCTAATAATCCTGCATATCTGTTTAATTATTGTTTATTTTTGTTTATTTCATGTTATTATTGTTTAATATTCCATAATCTGTCATTATATTCAGATCAAAGTTCACTTTAGTCAACTTTGATCATAAACTAAAAAAGTTAAATTTTCCTTTTTGTCATTTTTGAATAAACTAGATAATTTTCTCTAGGCTTTAATATTGAATTTCATAATCTGTGCTTTTAGGATGTTTTAGTTTTGTTGCTAGTCTTGCTTAGTGTATTTTTGCTTATTTTTAGTTTCCATGTTTTAGTGCTTTTCATTTGCTTTTTCTAGTTGTTTTGCCAAGCACAAGTTTAGTCATTAAGTTCATAAGCTTGCGAAGCTTTATGACTTAGCCCTAGCTTGTGCACTTGACTATTTGTGTAGCCCTTCGGCTTTTGTTCATATTTATGCTTGCTTTTACATTTTTAGCTTATTTAGATAGCTTAATCACTTCCATCTTTTGTTACAACCAAACTCACCACGTACAAACAAGTGGTTGAGTGATTTTCCTAAGCTCATTAAAAGCCCTCATTGAGCACGAGCTTGTATAAATTGGCTTTTGTGAGGCAAATCAATCATATTCGGTGTTTCAATGCTTGTGTAGCTTTTATGAGCTTATTTGATAAGTCTATAGAGTTTGTTGTTTGCCCGCTCACAACAGTTCATTGAACTTACACCATTTCCAACAGCTCATAAAAAGCTCATTAGTGATCTAGAGCTTGTGTGTTTTAGCTTTTTGTGAAACTCACCCACCCAACTTTAAGAACCTGTGCTTAATTTTCCTTTTGCAGCCCATTCAATAGGGCTGCAACTAGCTTCTTGACTTGTCCATTTTCTGAGTGCATTTAAACTCATCATACTCAGACATGGGAGGTTTTTCATAAGCTCCTCAAAAGCTAACCTGTAGACCCCACAGGTTGAGCTTAGGCTTTTTGGAAAGCCAACCAACTTGGCTTGCTACTCCCATACTTATTTGGTATTTTTGAGCTTATTCTCATAGCTTAATATGCCTCTTAAAGTAGCAGCAGTCTGATGCACTAGCAGTACCTTGGGACTGGAAGTGCTTATTAGCTTATACCTAGCTTATGAGTGATTGTCAGTGTACCAGCTTGTGCATGCTTGTCCATATAACTTATAAACATATATTATTTTTCTTTTACTTTCCAGTGTGGAGCTTATACCAAGCTTTTGCAGGCTTCCATTCCATCCAAGTTAAGCTAAAAAAAAAGCTTAACTGTCTAAACCTTAAGCTCACACCACCAGTCCATTTTCCTGTTTATATTTATCTATTGGACTTGTACATATATTATTTTTCTTTTGTTTCATGTTTATAGCTTTTTCCAAGCTTATTCTAAGCTTAAGTCTCAACAATCGAGCTTATGCTTGACTGTCTTAATAATAAGCTCATGAAGTGCTTATTTCTAGGTTTGTATAGTTTTGTCTTCATTAAACTTGTTCATAATCGATTACATATTTAGTTTTGTAAAAGAAAACCGAAAACATCAACTTTAAAAATAGTGATAGCATTTATTTAATATAATTTAGCTTTTAATTTTCTTTTTAGCTTATTATTAAGCACTTATATGTTTTTATATTTTCTTAAGTTTCATCATATTAAAGTATTTTTAGGAAGTTTTCGATTTTTCTTTATTCATTTATTATTTTTAATAAATCAATAATAGTTTTAGTAATTAATAATAGTAAATAATTAATAATAAATAGAATAATTGTGTAAAAAATACATTTTTAGTTTTAAAATTCATTTTATAATATTTTAGATTTTTCAGATTCTTTATTTCATTTATTTAAGTTAATTTTATATTTTCTTATTATTTAATTCATTTTTAAATACATTTAATTCATTTTTAATTTATATTAATTAATTTAATAGTGTAAAAATTTATTTTAACTTTCCAATAATTTTCTTATCTTTTTAGGATTCCAAAAATATGATTTTCACATTTGTGGGAGTTGTATTGGACCAAATTCACTTTTTATTTTGTTACGTTTATGTAATTACTACGCACGTACGCATTTTAGTTTTTTAGGTTTTCTTAACTTTTATATAAATTTGTAAATTATAAATAAAAATTTTAAGTTTGTTTAATTTGCATTTAAGCCCCTAAGGCATGCAAAACCCTACTATAGTTATAATCGTTTTATTTTTATACGTTTACGTTTAATTAAGTTAAACGTGCGTTTGTATATCTTTACGTTTTAGGTTTCGATTGCACGTTTTTAACGACATAGCGTGATGAGCTATCACTATTCACATTCCTAGTGTTAGTCAATCGGATTCTGTTTTGTATATTCAATATCATTTCAAGACACGATCGTTGTATTCACAGTTTACACCCTCGTTGGGACATAATGACAGGGGATACACTATACTCCTCACGATTTAATTGCATTTTGCTCGAAATTGTTTGAATTTTATGGTTGACCATTCACAAGTGGTTGACTAATAAAAGATAGACCGTTTGGAGCGAATCAGTAAGTGAAGGAGTGTTAAATGTTGATGAGAAATCTGTAGAGGGGGTTCAAGGTAATCAAAATAACATTGTTGATTGCAATGCTACTGATATAGATTCTCTTAATGGTCAGAAAGTAATTGAAGGAGTGTCACAAATGGCAGAGATGGGGGATGATCATACGAATCATGTTGAAGAGAATAAGGATGGCGATGGGAATGTTAATGAGAAATTAGGTGAGTTGGTTATTCATAATGAAGCTAACAATGTTGATGGCCACGTTAATGAGAAAGTAAGCGGGGGTGTGTTAGTGGTGGCAAATGAGACCGCAAGCAAGGCGGTATTTGACAAAATTGATCATGATGCTGAGAAAGCAAGAAAGGCCATGTTTCATAATTCTGAGAAAAACATACAAGCTGTTTCACAACCTGAAGGATGAGCCAATAAGCCTTTGACTACAGCTTCTGAGGTACAACTACATTATTTATTAAACTTACTATTAAAGTTCAAAATTCGATGTTATTTAAATGCTGAACTTTGCATACAAGATGTTTTCATGCGTGCTAAAAGGAATAGAAATGCAAGTAAGGCTCTACTGTCACCTTATGATGGCCCAACAAAAAAAGAAAAGTAGTAAGGCCAAAGTTACCCGGAGAGTACTCTGCTTTGAAAGAAGATGTTGACTCAAAAGGTCAAAGCGGTGTAGGCAAGTGTTTGCGGGACCCATCGTGAACCTCCTCCACGACTCCACAATTGCCGAAAAGGCATTCCAAAAGACTGAAAAAAAGGATTAATTCCCCATGTGGTGAAGATAATCAGTTGGAAACATGGGTAGAGGTATAGCAGAAATATTTTTACAAACATACAGCGTAAAGACATATCCATTAATCTGGTTTTTAAAATTTTTCAAGATCTGTCAAGTCCTGAAGGTTGCGATATCAACAAGATTACTAAACCAGCGTGTATGGATATGTTTATAATTTTTTTAAGTCATCGCATAACTTTCCTTGGGGTCACCGCGACATCGTTGTTCATCGGAAATTTTGGTTAGCTTTGTTGGGGTATGGAAGGGGTAATAAAAAAGGATGGCTTGGAGATGAGGTACTTAACAGCTAGTTAATTTCCATAAAGAAATATTTTTCATTTGAAGAAGCTTAACAGTATGTATTTTATAAAAAATTTTGCAGCATCTGGATCTTTGGGTTGATCTAATGTGGCAGTTCAGGCCGGCCAATTCCGATTGGGCTATGGCTGGACCATTTTTCTCGTCTTCTCTCCTTGATGGGTCTATGCGTGCCTACTTCGCCACTGGTCAACGCTATCCATTGCCATGGTCTAGTGTCGAGAAGGTTTGTATATAAAGACCATACTTTCTTCTAGATACTTTAGTGATATACATGCTCAAAATGTTTTGAATTACGACAAAGTTTATTTGTTCACATTTAGGTATACTTTCACGTGAATGTGCCCGAGTGCCATGGTTTCTCGCCGAGTTACAAATTAAATGCAGGAGTTGTAACTATTTACGACTCACTAGGTACACGAACACGAGGCGAAGTGAGAATATAAAAATGAGGGCCACTTTTGAGAGAATTCTACCACAGATCTAAAGTTCATTAAGTTCTTCAAGCCAAATCAATATCATTTCGATTATAAGATCACATTTCGAGTTGGGATGATGTCCCTAAACAAGGCGATGTATCTGGCGATTGTGGAGTTTGGATCGTATTTTTGCACAGGTTGGGTAACAACTTAAGCATGAAGGTTGATGATCCTCTTCAAGTTGCTTTGGCGTATCGAGAGCATATGGTGGAGTACTTTTGGAAGTATAAGGTGGCTGTTCATACAAATGATGAATAAAGAAGCATTTCAACTCTTTGGATATGGCTTGTATTTGGGTTTAGACTTTTGTTGTTCAAACAAATGTAACCACAAACTGTACGAGTTGTTTAAGCACTACTACCTGGAGGAATTTTTAGGACATCAAAATACAACTTCTTATGCATGTTTGTGTAGTGCAACTTGGTATATTCCTAACAGCCATTTCATTAGGAACTTAGAAAGCTTTGTATAAGTCTTAGCTTCACCACAACATGTAGGTTTTCTTTAAGCACTTCTTTTGTATATACGTGTTGTGATACTGATGATTTGCAACAAACATTATGTGTAACTTGGAATGTATTTTGCAAACAACCATTTGATTAGACAACATTTAATGGTTTACAACAAACGTTGACAATTGACTACAACCAATCTTATTGCTAAAAGACCATAACCTCGTAGTACATAACACTTATTGTTAAGCAGTTACCATAACCAAACTACGACCAAAGAGAACAATCAAACTGAAAACCAACACAACTTTGTCATGAACTTGCACTCTTGACTTGATAAAAGTCAACTCATCCAACATTTTCATGATATCATTATTTGAAACCTCAATTACTTCATCCGAGACTGAACGCTTTCCCGTCTTCATTAAATGTTTCTTTTCCTCATGTTCCTTGTAAAACAAATCTTTGTAATATTAACTTGGTAGTTCCGGGTCTATGAACCCATAAAACTTACATTTGGTCTCTTCGTCCTAAAAAGAAGTTTTGTTAAATTCACATATTCAACCTAGAAAATAAAATAATTATAATGAATAATAATATTACATAAATTGGACAAGCCTTGAATCTTCTACCAGGATGCTTCCGGGTCCAAGCGGTTTGTACTTCGACCAGTAATGGTTTTGGACATTCGCAATGTATAGCATTAATGTAGTATTCCAAGGTATTTCGATTAGATGGAAGTAGAGGAAGAGGAGGAAGCCATTGTTTATTTCACCCAATTTTTAACTTTAAATTTAATTTTATTTTTTTAACGGGTATTCACAGATGCAAATGAGTACAGTTGACACATTTCTAGTAGAGTGACATCCAAATTTGGCGTGAAATATACTTTGTGAATGAGCGGGTAATGAATATTGTGGAGGGAAAATTTTAGCGAATTTTGTATTCGGCGACTAAAAGATCCAGTTTTTCGTGAAATTTGATTGGGTTTATTGCTATGTACAATCCCGAACACAAATTAGTCAAACAAAAATAATTCCACAACCAAATAAAATGACTTGACTAATTCCCAAAATTCAAAGTTTATTTGGAATTTGAGAGATCAATTCGTGGAGTTTTACTTCCGATTGACATCACCTACCTAGTGACCTAACAAAGCGGTATCAATCGCCTAATAGTTGGGTGAATCGTTATTGCTTTTGAAGTGGGTTTTGGTCCTACGCGTAAGGCTAACGAATGATACTTTGGTTCGCTTTAAACACGCTTTTTACACTTTTCAATCCAAGATTCTTGTACTTTCAATGTTTTAAGGTGTTAAAATAACTGCTTTTGGCAAAAGTTTCAAACTTTACGCGATGGTTACGTTTTAAGCTTATTTTTGTTCGAGGTTTCATCCTACTCATAACTGTTTTAGACGTTTTGGTTCATCAAGTTTCGAGACTTTTATGTTATTTTGGTGATATTGAAGCTATCTCATCACAAAAATCTGGTTTAGAAACATCTTTGAGCAAAATCACTTTACGAGTAAAGCTACAGTAACTAAAACCCTATTTTTACTTGTAACTTTATCCTTGGTTTGATCTTGGTTTAGTGGTTTACTCCGTGTTTTCTTGCTAGGATAAGCACGAAAATACGTCGACTTTGGATATCTTTTGCCTTTGTGAAGTGTAAAAGATCACTTGAGATAAAACCCTAAACTTACGCATAAGCATAAAGGTTACGGCGTAGAAATCCTACGCTTAAGATTCATCTTACGCTAAGCCACGTCTTACGACATAAGGTAATCCTATGCATACATTTCACGCCTAACTTTGTGTCTACGCATAACTTTAGCGTCTTTTTCCATACTTACGCGTAGCTAAATCCCATGCGTAACTAGTAATTGTTACGCGTAACTTTGGTGTTTTTACGCATAAGTGCTACTTGGATTATTGTGATTTCTACTCTATGGACACTTCATCAACAAAGGTTCATTCGACTACAAAGATCCATTTTTATAACACAATTTTTCAACATGTCACAACCACCATACTCTAACTATTTCCTTACACTTATCCTCAACGACAACAACAACTAAGTCCACAACATCAACAATGGAATCAACAACAAGCAATTTATCAACAACAATTTAATCAACAACATACTCCACAACTTGGAGCAATTCCTCCACCACAAATGGTTCAAACACCGCCAGTCTTCAAGTTCAACCCTACACAAATGACTTCAATCAACATCCATCAAGGAACACTATGAAGGAACCCACTTGGTTTGCAAAGATGTGTGAAGCTTTAAGCGACCAACAATCAATTCATGAGGTGGATCACTTGATAGACCTCAATGCTCACTCCCGGTAACTACGATCAATGGGTGATAAGGTTCTTTAGGTTTGTGATCCGAAGAAGCCACATGGAAAGTTCTTAAAGAAGGTTATCTTGGAAGGTCCATTTGAGATGCCCTCCGTCATTGTGCCGGAGATCCTAATGCCATTCCACCAAGAGATGAACAAACAAACATTGCTCTTGTTGCAGATTTAAATCAAATGTAACTTCTACACTATGAAGTGATGAGGTTGCATAGCAATATATCCTTTAGGATTACTAACCCAATTCTTCAAGTGTTGATGCTCAAAAGACTGCAAAGGAAATGTGGGACCATATTCATCTTCTTATGGAAGGATCATACTCAATCGGAGGATTTGGAATCCAAAATTTACTTGGCTTATGAACACTTCATGATTGAACTCGAGAGACACTAGAGTCTTATCATCATCGATTTTTGAGACATCATCAATGATTTGGATAAACACAACATCATCATGCCAAGAATTGCGATGAATACTAAGTTCTGAGTAGTCTTGGTCCCGAATGGGAGAAGTATGTCATTTTTCTCCGTCTGGCGAAGAATATGCATCATTCTACATATGGATTGTTGTACGATTACTTGAAGCCTCATGAAAGGAAGTTGATCGGGAAAGGATTCTCCGTGCTCAAATTGCTCCACCTACACATCCGGAAAATCAACAACTTGCCTTATATGCTCAACAAAGTTATCCTCCTCAACAAAGTTGTCAACCAACTCGGCTCACCAAACCAAACGATCAATCACATCAACCTCAACAAAATCAATTGGTTCCTTACAACAACAA